>PVIY010060784.1:0-11490 GCA_004026745.1 Myrmecophaga tridactyla | reverse complement strand
CACATAGATGTAGGACTGACCACGGAGGGTTTTCTTCCACGCTCACTCATGTGGCTGTTGACAGGCTTCAGGTTCCCGTGGGCTGTTTAGGTGAGGGCCTTGGTTCCTTCTTGGCTAGACATCTCAGTTCCTTCCCTTTTGGGCCTCTCCATAGGGCAGCTCACATTATGGTAACTGCCTTCCTTCAAAGCAAGTGAGAAAGCTAGTGCAGACAAGCAAGACATGCCTGATACATAAACTCCATGTGCACAAAATGAACGGATGTTTTGTTTTCCAAGAAGGATGTTGGAATAAATGACTACATACAGCCTCAGGAGGTCTGATTTTATTAGATGGTATGTATATATCAAATTGATTTTGAACCTGTTTCTTTAAACTCTCCATTAGAGAGAATTTTGAACATACATGAGAGTGGGCAGAGTAGAATGCCCATCATCTAACCCCGACACCCATCAACCCCCGTCCACTTTTGCCACACCCACACGCCTGTTCGGATTATTTGTGAAGCTTATTTCACACATCATAGCATTTCACCTAGCAATGTTTTAGTATAGATCTCTAAGAGAGAAGTCTCTTTTAAAAAGCAAAATCCCACAATACCATTTCCCCCTAAAAAGCACAATAATTTCTTCTCATTATTAACTAATTAGTCTTTTCATCCAACGTTTACCTTCTTTCCATAGCGAGAAAGATACGTAATCAGTGGTTCTCAACCAGGGGCTATTTTTGCCCACCAAGAGATATTTGGCAATGTCTGGAGAAATTTTGGGTTATTACTACAGGGTTGATACTGGCAAACGGTGGGTAGCAGCCAGGGATGCTCTGAACACACAGGGGAGCCCCTCAAACAATAAACACTTGGCAAAATGTCAACAATGTTGCTGTTGAAAAACCCTGATAGATAGATAGATAGATAGAGAGAAAGATATATGTTTAGCAGTTAAAATGGGTCAAAAGCTTACAAAAAAAGAGAGACACTGGGGGCGCGAGGGTAGTTCAGTTGTAGAATTCTCAACTGCCACATGGGAGACCCGGGTTTGATTCCTAGCCCATGCACTTCCCAAACAAACAAACAAATGAAACACGAAACCAAACAAGAATTTAACAAATGGTGCTGCAATAAGGGGATACTCATATGGAAAAAGAATGAAATGTGACCCCACCATACAGCAAAAAAAACCCACGAGAGACACCAAAATAAGCATGTTACAATGTCATTGTAATAGCCATACAAATGGCAAGCATGTATTTATAATTGAAAAGGTGATTCCGAAAAAGTAATTATTCCAATTGAAATGCTCCATAAATCTGATGGAATTTCATTTTTTTTTTTTAAAGGAATGGAGATTGGTGGCCTAGTATTAATGGGACATCTATTTCAGGTGTGGTAAGGTAGTTCAAAAAAATATGTCTCCTATGTGGGCAGGAGAGTCAAAAGAACTGATGAACAAAATGTTTAGAAAATACAGGTAGAACATGTATTATGCAGCAAACAACAAAACCTAGAAAAATTTTTAATATTTGCAAAATAGTCAGAAATGGCTTTTCGTCATTTAAAATTATGCTATGAATGTTAATGCTTGTGACAGACTTTTTCAAAGATGAAAATTGATAACAGTTTCTTTAGTGCAGACAGAATTATGCTTATTAATCTCTACACAAAACCCCTGGCAATAATTTACCTAGCAGCACAGTAGTTCATGCAGATCAAAGCTGCGTTATTTAAGTGTGTCCAGGGGGCAGATTTTAGCTCTGTGCCTTATACTGGAAAAAAAAAATTGGTTTACTTCTTGAGACATCGTATGTTTAACTAGGTGCTTTGTGCAAGACCTACAATATTTAAACTGACATGCATTCCACCTATGTCTGGAAAGAAGTCCCTCCTCACTCCCAATACTCTAAAATCTGAGGGGGGTACAAAACAACTGCGGGAGACAATCTCTTCAAAGGCACAGCAGCATATTTTTATTTAAATTAAACCCAAATGTGAGCTATGTTCAGGAAAGGAAGCGGCAGAGGACAGAGTCTGTGGTTGCTATAGAAAGTGCCTGGCTGCTTCAGCTCACAGACAACTGATGAAGTCCAACTCTGGAATTTCAGGCAATTTGTATACCGAGCTCCTCCTTTTCTCAGCCTGCTCTTCCATTGGTAAAAGTCTATGGCAGAGTCACGTAGGGGTCCCACCCCTTCTCCGTGTTTTCACTCTGCAGCTCTACACAACTTTACACCTGAATGAATGCCAAACCTCTGTGGATATATAAAGGGAATCTTGAGGAGGAATTTCACATCAGAGTGCAGAAGCAGAGGGGAAAAAATTAACTAACTCGTCAGCCAAGCAAATCATCCACTCACCATGTTTCTTCCCGCCATTCATTTCTATCTCATTCCCCTTGTATGCATCCTAATGAAAAGCTGTTTGGCTTTTAAAAATGATGCCACAGAAATCCTTTATTCACATGTGGTTAAACCTGTTCCAGCACACCCCAGCAGCAACAGTACATTGAATCAAGCCAGAAATGGAGGCAGGCAATTCAGTAACACTGGACTGGATCGAAACAGTAAGTATGTTTTACTTGTACAGATTTCTTTCTTTTCTCTCTCTCTCTCTCTTTTTTTTTTTTTTTTTTGGTAGCATTAACTAACATTCCTGGAGAATTGTTTCATTGCTAGCTAACCTGAGCCATATATGTTTTGCTAAACAATCTGGGAGTAATCTGCTGCATGTGTAGATTGGCATTCTTCCCTCAGTAGTGATTTCAAAGTTAGCATAACTAAAAAAGCAATTTGATAATGCTAGCACAGATTTCAATTTTAGCAAACATCCAAAAATAAAATGTCTCCAGGAATTCAACTGTTGCTTCTTTAATCACACAAAACAAGGATTTTAAAAAGTATTATTCTAGACAGGTTTTCAGCTTGTCTTCTCAGTTTATTTCAGGGCATGTACAGTCCTGGAAACAAATGTATAGAGGTAATCCATCAAAAGTATGTGCGGGAAAGGACAAGAGAAAAAAAAGGAAGCGCTCTGTGGAAAAGAAGAGAAATTGCTCACGTGAATTTCTAAAATGTGTTTAGTGGAATAGGTGAAAGTTTTGATGATCAATACGAAAGAGGGTTAAAGCTAAAAGTGTTGGAAATCACATTTTTCTGAGATAGTTCCTTATCAACTAGATCAAAATTTAGGTTATTGTATATTTCTGTGAAAGACTGGGGGAAATTTAATAACTGATGTTTAAAGAATAGCAGTATTTTATATTGGAAGCATTTTTTTTTTCCTTTTCAATTTGCTTAATTGACAAATGAATTAACCACTAGTGAGGGGAATTCAAATTTCTGGCCTTAGCCCTTACTTCACGTTTTTCATTTAGAAGAGTACACATGCCAATAATCAGGTTTTAGGAGAGACAGGGTGACACAGTGCACAGGAAATCTTACACAGATTCTTTCGCCCCTCCTCCTCAACTCCGTTCAACTATAAAAGTAGTTTTAACCTTTGAAAAGTCAAAGCCAATGTATCTGTTGAAACCAAGGTGTTTTAACCTTCATTAATATAGTTGCTTTTAAGTACACAGGAAATGTCTGATTATTATTAGATCACTGAGCAATGCAGTGGGTATTCATTGTCAATGAACTGTCACTGCAAAAATGCCCAATCTGTATACATGCAGGAACACAAAGCTAGTCAAAATCATCTCTGGCTGCTTCCAGGTGCATTCCTGAGGTAGCTGCAGTTAGGTGAGCTAGAATCAGAATCAGGCAGGAAAAGAACACTGACCAGTTAGCTAATGCACCCTGTAATTTTAATCTAACCACTCCATATGCATATGGATGCATGTGCATATATAAATATATATATATATCATATCACAACTACCACATTTCCTTTAGTCTATATTGCATACTTCAGAAGCAATGAGGTAGAGATAAGAAGTAAAACTCTTAATTCAGTGTCTACTTTTAAGTTTGCTTTCAGTTTTCTATGCAGGACCTCCTCATTGTCCCTTATAATTTTCTTTTTTAAAAAATTTCAACAGTCTATACTTTTGAACTATTTTTCTCTTTAACGAGCTTTGATTTCTTTTCAAGCTTGTAAAGGGCTTTAATTACTTAAGACATGTAACAAGAAACAGCCAATTAGAGAACATACTTATCAAATCCAAATAACTAAACAGAAATTTTGCCATGAACAATATTCAGGAAATGAACTCCATGGTTCCTCTTGCAGTTGTAAATCAGAAACGTTAGGCATTTCTCTGCCATAAAATTCATGGAAATGTAGCCAAGTTCTTATGGCAACCATACGTTCCTGATTTAGGGGCTTCTATATTCTTTAAAATTTGTGCTGTAGCTGCATTTGCATTTCAAACATTTTATTATCTGAAGTTTCTTTAAAGATAACCTTGGAATTTACGTTCACAATGTAGTTATTTCATTTGATATGCCTAATTTCACATTCTGTATATAAACATGTGAGTCTCTGCAACTGAAATCTATAATTGAAAGAAAATATTACAGAGTGCATATGCATTGTACATAACATTTAAGTATTTTCCAAATTTTCCCAACAGATTTTTTTAAAAACCTAATTAAAAGCACTTGCAGGAATTAACCAATATGGCCCATAAAAAAGAGAACATTAAATATATTCTCTTTAGGTCACTGAAGAAAGAATTGAACATATATCTTAGGAGCTGATTAACCCTTATTGGGGAGCGAGACTAAGAAAATGGAATTTTCAAGTAATCCAATAGACAATTAGCTATGGTGTACCTGAAAAAATCAAGCCTAGATTCTCCCCTACCCCCAAAGAAAGTCACATCCATGTAAACTGGTGATTTTCACGAAAGTGCCTCTACAGCCACCCAAGCAGATTTGGGATCCATAAAATGGATGTTCATTTTCAATATGGCAATTAGCTATCATGTGCCTGTTATTTTTGACATTGCAGATTATTATTTTTTTTAAGCTTCCATTCGCTTTCCTCCTTTGATACACATTCTTTTTCCTCTGCCTGTAGCTCGGGTTCCAGTGGGTTGCCGGGAACTGCGTTCCACCAAGTACATCTCCGATGGCCAGTGCACCAGCATGAGCCCGCTGAAGGAGCTCGTGTGTGCGGGTGAGTGCCTGCCCCTGCCAGTGCTGCCCAACTGGATCGGGGGAGGTTTTGGAACAAAGTACTGGAGCAGGAGGAGCTCCCAGGAGTGGAGGTGTGTCAATGACAAGACGCGCACCCAGAGGATCCAGCTGCAGTGCCAGGACGGTAGCACCCGCACCTACAAAATCACCGTGGTCACTGCCTGCAAGTGCAAGAGGTACACCAGGCAGCACAACGAGTCCAGCCACAATTTTGAGAGTGTGTCGCCTGCCAAGCCAGCTCCGCATCACCGAGAGCGGAAAAGAGCCAGCAAATCCAGCAAGCACAGCACGAGTTAGAAGTCAGCCTTTCAAAACTGGACTGACGAGTAACCATCTGCTTTACAGATTCGATTGTTTGGAAGATTCAAGCCTGCCATTGCTATTTTCTCACTTGAAAATGTATGCTTTCTTCTTTGATCAAACCCAACAAGTGTCCTAAGTATCAGGACATTTTGGGGGATAGTCTTTCCTTTTCAAGTTTTTCAAGATGTATGTATATCCATGAGTGCAATTTTCATGTAAATTCCATGCATATTGTAGCTTTAATTCCCCTGTGGTACTATATATATCATTGAATCATTACGTTTTTAAGACGGGAAAGGGCCTTTGAGTTACCTTCCACCTCCCAACCCATGCCTTACCCCGATACACAAAACTTCAAAACCGAAGAGTTAAAAAAAAAAAAAATGTTGCCATGAATCTGCACAGTAACATTTCCAGAAGGTGCTTTTTTGTTGTTAATTTTCATACGAACAGTTTATCTGGCCGTGAGTGATTTCCCTTTGAAAGAAAGTTAAAACGCTTGTGACATTTCATTTCAAAATTAAGCCCTGTAGCTTTTTACAATCTCATAGCATAAAATTATACCCTGCATGCTGACCCTCACTTGTAATGGAATGCCAGAAATGCATGGCAGCAGCTAATAAGTAAAGCTGATTAACTATTTATTTGTCAATGTTATTATTTAATGAGCTTTCACGTGTGATTTTTTTTCAAAATGTTAATTTTTTTGTTTTGAAGCTTTTTCATGTACCTCCATAATTTCCTATATGATTTGTGGTTGATCTAGAAATATGAGAATAGACTTTGTAGATATGTAAAATAAATATTTTAGTCTCCTTATTACATATGTTTCATCATGAACATTATCAGTAGTATGGCTCTTTTTAAAATCAGTAAGATGCTTTGTAAAGCTGAAATATGTAATGACTTTCTTGTGTGATCTTGTGCAATCAGGAGGTGACTTGACCTTCAATTCCATTGGTTGATCTTAACAAAAATAAATACTGGTAAAAGTTATTGTCCTTGCCTCTGATATAAAAAGGGACATGTTCGCAAAAAATTGCAGAAAAGACCTAAGAGTCATTATTTATCTTGAAAAGTCCCATTCAAGTTTTGTCAGAAATTTCTGTACTAAGAACAGGAAAGACCATCTTATTAGTAAATAGGATGATTGAAAAATTGGATGGCAATCCACTAGTGACTTGTTACAAGAATATCAGAATCATGTACCCTAGTAGATACCAAGTCTGGTGCATAGGATAATCACCTGGGGAGATTTTATAAGACCCAATATCCAGAGTGCAATTCAGATGAATTGCATCAGAATCTCTAGGGGTAGAACCCAGCTATCTGTAGGTTTTAAAGTTTCCAGGTGATTCCAATGTGCAACTAAGTTTAAGAAATTAAGGAATGGTGGAAAAATTGGTATCTTGTGTCTGGGAACTTTTGAGTAGTTCCCAAGCCAAAACAGACAAGATAAAACATCAAAGAAAACAAAAGCTAATTTTTCAAAGTTTTCAATTTTGATATGGTGTTATATTAAACAACCTAATCACAATTTAAAATCAGACTATACAATGAAACTGATGTGTTTAATTCAATCAATTGATTGATGCCATTACTCCAAATAAGAAAACCAAAGAGGCTTGATTACATATTGATAAGATCTCCCAGGGAGATCTTTAGCAGGGAAGAGTCCTCATTGCTTTTTTGTAGTAGATTGTTCTTTATGGAATTACAAGTGTAAAAGTCACATGCATATTACATATGAATATTATGCATAAATATTACTAAGCTAATAAGGACATTAATATTGTACCTTCCCTGACAAAGGTAGAAAATTCTTAATATGTATATATATGAAAACATCTGTAATATATATATGAAAACATCTCTAGATTCCTAATGCTATTGTATCATCAAATAAAGAAAAAAATCATAATCCACTACTGATTTATTTTCCTGTCTCAATAACCAAGATCCTAAACTAGTTCATATTATATCTTTTAAATCCATGGGACATTAATAATTATATCATAGCTTGAATATACCAAAAATTTATTGCAGTCTATTCTACTTAATCATCCTCAACATGGGATATTTAAGATAACATAAAAGACTTAAGACACTTTAGCCATTTCTCTTTTCTCAATAAGATAGCACCTTCCATAGATGGCCTTTGAGACGGATTCAAAAATGAGTGTGTCCTAAAATTTCTGTACTGGAGGCACAGAAAGAACTTGACCCTAACAAAGGCTTTTCACAATCAAGAAGACTATGTTGTTGTCTTTTACTAATAAAACATTGAAAGAAATGCCTTGGTGATAATAAAACACTAAAACCCTTGGCAGTTGCTTCATGAATGAACAAGGCAAAATGAAATAGAATAAAGGAAACATAAATGAGGCTTCTCTAGTCTCTGCTAAGTCAAGAATTTGATCTATTTCTTGTGGTAACATTCAATTTACTGAACTATTTCAGGCTGCGTTACAATGGAGATGCTTTCATTGCATAGTATTTAACATCAAATGACAGGAAAAGGTCAGCAATCAATAGGAAAGGCCTAGGATAAAATCAGGCTCTTAGTGAAGTAAAAATTAAAAGTCAACAGAAAGAGTAGCCTTCTAGCTAACATATGAAAGTGCAAAAGGATTTGCATCCAAATTGTTGATAATATTTCTAGCTTTTCTTCTCCTTTTTTAGGTAACCAGCATATTCCAATCTGATTAAACTCTGCCTTATTTTATTATCACTTTAGTAACTGTCACTTCAAAATGGTGAAGCAAGATAATTTTAGTGGAGACTGCTTCCAGTTTACGCTAATAATATCTATCTATAAAGAATTTGCTTATCAAACTTATTTTGGCCATTATAGCTAAAGGAGTATTTCAAAGGGTTTAAAAGGATAGACTTTTTCAGATGATAGATGGATGGATGGATGGATGGATGGATCGATAGATGGATAGATGAAAGTTAGATACAGACTGATACATAGATATATATTAAGTATATCACAAATATAGGTATTACATAATATATTAATATATATCAATGACAAGAATAAAAGAGAAATGAATAACACCTATACAAATAAATAATGCATGTACTGTGCTAGACCTAAGCCAAATATGGACATGGAGCCTTTAGAAATATTTATGTGTGAAAATGTTAAAAATTTAATTCACTAGTAATGAACATTCTGAGGGGGAAATCAAGAAAAAATTCCATTTACAATTGCAACCAAAAGAATAAAATATTTAGGAATAAATTTAACTAAGGATGCAAAAGACCTACACAAACAAAACTATAAGAAATTGCTAAAAGAAATCACAGAAGATCTAAATAAATGGAAGGGCATACCGTGTTCATGGATTGGAAGACTAATTATAGTTAAGATGTCAATTCTACCAAAATTGATTTATAGATTCAGTGCAATACCAATTAAAATCCCAAAAACTTACTTTGCAGAAATAGAAGGGCAGGGTGCCCTGAATAGCTAAAAATATCTTGAGAAAGAAAAATGAAGTCAGAGGTCAAAATGTCACAATTAAAATGTCTAGAGAAATGTCCAATTTAAGATATCCAGGGAAAAATATCTTGGTTCAAGGAAGCTGATGACGGTCAACATTTCTCTCTCAGCTGGAAGAGCACATGGCGAACATGGTGGTGTCTGCTGGCTTTCTCGTGGCTCTACAAAAAAGGACTCTCTCCAAAATGTTTCCCCTTTTAAAGGATTCCAGTAAGAAATTCCACCTTCAATGGGTGGAGACACACCTCCGTGGAAATAATCTAATCAAAAGTTACCATCCACAATTGGGTGGGTCACATCTCCACGGAAACAATCAAAACGCTCCCACCCAGCAATATTGAATGAGGATTAAAGGACATGGCTTTTCTGGGGTCCACTACAGATTCAAACAGGCACATAGACTCTCTCATCTATGGACAATTGATCTTTGATAAGGCAGTCAAGCCAACTCACCTGGGACAGAACAGTCTCTTCAATAAGTGGTGCATAGAGAACTGAATATCCACACGTAAAAGAATGAAAGAGGATCCATATCTCATACTGCATACAAAAACTTACTTAAAATGGACCAAAAAAACTAAACATTAGATCTAAGACTATAAAACTTTTAGAAGAAAATGTAGGGAAATATCTTAAAAATCTTATAATAGGAGACAGTTTTTTAGATCTTATACCCAAAGCACGAGCATTGAAGAAAGAAATAGATAAATGGGAATACTTCAAAATTGAACACTTCGGTGCATCAAAGAACTTTGTCAAGAAAGTAAAAAGTTTTATGGGAGACAATATTTGGAAAAGATATCAGATAAGGGTCTAGTATCCAGAATATATAAAGAGATTGTTCAACTCAACAACAAAAAGACAAACAACCCAATTACAAAATGGGCAAAAGACATGAATAGACACTTCTCAGAAGAGGAAATACAAATAGCCAAAAGGCATATGAAAGGATGCTCAACTTCTCTCACTATTAGGGAAATGCCAATCAAAACCACAATGAGATATCATCTCTCACTCACCAGAATGGCCATTATCAATAAAGCAGGAAACAACAAGTGCTGAAGAGGATGTGGAGAAAGAGGCACACTTAGCCACTGTTGGTGGGAATGTAAAATGGTACAACCGATATGAAAGGCAGTTTGGCAGTTCCTCAGGAAGCTAAGTATAGAATTGCCATATGATCCAGCAATACCATTGCTAGGTATCTACTCAGAGCACATGAGGGCAAGGACACAAAGGGACATTTGCACACCAATGTTTATAGCAGCATTATTTACAATTGCCAAGAGATGGAAACAGCCCAAATGTCCATCAAGAGATGAGTGGCTAAACAAGCTGTGGTATATACATATGATGGAACATTATGCAGCTGTAAGACAGAATAAAGTTATGAAGTATGTAACAACATGGATGGATCTTGAGGACATTATGCTGAATGAGATTAGCCAGAAACAAAAGAACAAATACTGTGTGGTCTCACTGATAGGAACCAACATTAATGAATGAACTTGGAGAATTTCAGTTAAGAACAGAGACCATCAGGAGATAGAAATAGGGTAGATATTGGGTAATTGGAGCTGAAAGGATACAGATTATGCAACAGGACTGATTGTGAAAATTCAAAAATGGATAGCACAATACTACCTAACTGTAGAACAATAATGTTAGTACACTGAATGAAGCTGAATGTGAGAATGATAGAGGGAGAAGGGCTAGGGGCATAAACGAAATCAGAAGGAAAGATAGACGATAAAGACTGAGATGGTATAATCTAGGAATGCCTAGAGTGTACAATGATAATTACTAAATGTACAAATTAAAAACTGTCTTTGCATGAGGAAGAAAAAAGGAATGTCAATATTGCAGGGTGTTGAAAATAGGTAGCAATTCATATTTTAAAACTTTAACTTATGTGTGAGACTAAAGCAAAAAATGTTTATTTGGTACAAAATTTGTATTTTGACTGGTGCATCTCCTAATATAACTTATATGGACAGTTTAATTGAACACCGTAAGTGCATGGAACATTGAGTAGGACATGAGATTTTGTAGGTTTGTCCAAAGTGATGCCCCAATAAATCCTAAAGTGATTTGAACAGTGAATTAAAAAGTATTTGCAAAGTCCCCTTGGGGGATGGTGAGAAAGAGGGAAAATTCAGCTTCCCCATTTGGAGAAGGCCTGATATTCTCGCAAGCAGTGAGGACAACAAAATCAATAGGCAGAACCCTCAGTCTTGGGGTTTGTTCATATGAAATTTATCCCTGCAAAGGATAGGCTAAGACTACTTAAAATTAGACCTAAGAGTCACCCCCAGAGAACCTCTTTTTTTTTTTTTTTTTTTTTTGGAGTGGAACAAAAAGTTTATTTTGAGCTAATATTCTTGAAACATATTCTACATTCTCTCGGGGTACTCCCACTTCACCAAGTTTTCTTCCATTTCTCTCCTTCCCTCTGTCTCAACTTCTTCTCCTGCATCCTCCTCTGTTTAAACTTTTGCAACACTTTGTAGCCTATCAAGCGTTCTTTCTAAGAGAACACAGGA
>PVIY010060783.1:0-11489 GCA_004026745.1 Myrmecophaga tridactyla | reverse complement strand
CAAGAGTTCAGTTCTCAGCTTATCCCTTTCTTGTCACATTTTAATATATGCCATAAGGAGAAGCCCTGCTGCATTTTCCACATTTAGATTGGAAATCTCTTCAGCTAAGTATGCCAGTTTGTCACTTTCAAATTCTGCCTTCCATCCAACACCAGTACTCAACTTTGCCAAATTCTCTGCCACTTTAAAAAACAAGGATCACCCTTCCTCCAGTTTGCAATGACACATTATTTTTTTCAAAGCCCTCATTGGAGGAACCTTTAGTGTCCATATTTATACCAACAGTCTCTTCAAAGCAAACTGGACTTCTCTATCACACATCTCACAATTCTTCCAGAATCTTCCCCTTATCTGTTTATAAAACTGTTTTAGCACTTTTGGTATTTGCAAATCACAGCATCCCATTTCTCTGGCACCAAAATCTTTTTTGGTTTGCTAAAGCTGCCAGAGTGCAATATACCAGGAATTGATTCGCTTTTATAAAGAGAATTTCTTAACTTACAGTTCTAAGGCCATAAAAATGTCCAAATTAAGACAACAAGAGGTTGTCAAGAAAGGCCAATGGCGTCCAGGGTTTCTCTATCTCTCTAAATTGGCTCTCCAAGTTTCTGTGCTTTCTCCAAAATGTCTCCCTCTTAAAGGACTCTGGTAAGCAGATTAAGACCTACCTTGAATGAGTGGGGTCACATCTTCATGGAAACAACCTAATCAAAAGGTCCCACCCAATTATAGGTCTGTCCCTACAAGATTGGATAGAAGAACATGGCTTTCTGGAGATACATATCAGTTTCAACCAGCACAGCTAATATTAAAAAAAAATAGATAAAATAAATTTAGTTTGAAATGTTAGTGATCAATGAAAGCGAGGGGTAAGGGGTATGCTAGGTATAATCTTTTTTTTCTTTCCTGTGTTCATTTTATTTCTTTTTCTATTGTCTTTTTATTTCTTTTTCTGAATTAATGCAAATGTTCTAAGAAATGATGAATATGCAACTAAGTGATGATATTGTGAATTACTGGTTATATATGTTGATGTTTTATTTGGTTTGTTAATTTTTTTAATTAATAAATAATTTTTTAAAGAAATGGAAAATACTGTTGAAGAGAATGAGTAGAAATAGGAACAGTCATTCAATGTCATTCATTATTGGTAGGAATGTAAAATGATGCAGCTACTGTGGAAAAAAAATTTGGTGATTCCTCAGAAAGTTAAGTATAGAATCACTATATGATCTGACAAGCGCACTTATAGGCATATAACCAAATGAGTTGAAAGCAGGGACTTGAACAGACATTTGCACACCAGTGTGCATAGTGGCATTATTCACAATTGCCAAAAGACAGAAGCAACCTGTATCCATAAACAGATGAATGGATAAACAAAATGTATATCCATACAATTAAATATTATTCAGCTATAAGAAGGAATGACATTCTGATACATGAGACAAGGTTCATACATGGATGAACCTTGAAGACATTATGTTAAATGAATTAAACCAAACATAAAAGGACAATTATTAAATGATCCTACTGATAAAAATAATTAGATTAAGCAAATTCATAGAGTAAGAAACTGGAATACCAGGGGCTGGTGTGGAGGTAGGGAACAGGGAGTTAATGCTTAATCAATAAAGTTTCTGTTGGGGGTGATGGAAAGGTTTTGGTAATGGACAGTGATGATGGTAGCACAACAACTGTGAATGTAATTAACTCCACTGAATTATATATTTGAATGTGGTTAATAGGTGATATTTTTGGTTGCATACATGTTACTAGAACAAAAGTTTAACAAAAACGGTAGGATTGTACAACACTTATATATTGAACCCTTTTGTCAACTCTGGACTATAGTTAATAATACAATTATGATAATATACTTTTATAATATACTGTAACAAAGGTACTACACTAATACAAAGTGTTAATAATAGGGAAAACTGTGTGACGGGGATGTGCATATCTGTTCTCTGCATGATTTCTCTAATGAAAAATTATTCAAAAATAAATTTAAAAATTTAAACTAATTTTTTATTTTTAAAAATTTATTAAATAATCAAATAATTTTTTTAATTCAAAAAAGAAAAGATTCCAAAAAAATTTAAAAAAAAACAAAGATTAAAAAATATTGAGTAGATGGAAATACTAGTGGTCAATGAGAGGGAGGGGCAAGGGGCATGGTATGTATGTGCTTTTTCTTTTTTCTTTTTATCTCTTTTTCTGGAGTAATGCAAGTGTTCTAAAAAATGATCATGGTGATGAAATACTACTATGTGATGATATTGTGAACCATTGATTGTACACTGTGCACGGAATATTTGTATGTTAAGAATGTTCATGTTTGTGTGTTGTTTGGTTTGATAATAAAAAAATAAATTAAAAAGAAAACAAAAGGTTCCAGCCTTAGTGCTGATCTTACCCAGCAAGAAAAGAGAGTCTGCTGCCTTTCCTTTGGTGGGTGCTATTAGGTACAGGTGGAGGAGACACTAGCTCTTAGGGTGCTGGGGCAGCAAATGAGGGCAGTATCTTCTGTGCAATGCCTGGAGTGATCCCCTTCACGCAATGAGGGAAGCATCCCCAGCGTTAAGGCCTACAGAAATGTAATCTGTGGGAGTGACTCCAGGCCGTCCTATACTCCAGGACCTTCTGAAACTTTGTAGGTCTTTGTTTCTGGAAATATAGCAAGAAACTAATAAGCTGGGCACATACATCCCCACTCTCCTTCTTCTGACTTGGCTTAGAGCAAGGAGAAAGCCCTTGGGTTTTAAGTTAGGATAGGCCTAGGTGAGAGATCCATTGGAGGCAGTGAGCAGGCTGGGCTGGATACTAACAGGACTGATTTTGGAACTTGACTTCTACCACTGCCTCAGCAAGAAGGGTTGGTTCATTCACAAAAAAAACACCAAAATTGTCTCCTTTCCCTGTGTTTTGATCCCATTAATATATTTCAGTCGACTTTAAGGGTCTCTTCTAATCTCAGAGGAAGCCTTCTCCGACCCATTTCCACTGAGAAGCCCCCATGGCTGAAGTGGCAGCTTGTGCCTGCCCTGTAAGGAACGCAGTGTAAGGCAGTTGCAAGGTTCTCCCCATGTGTGTTGGCATCATCCTCAGACTTCCCAGCGACAGGAGGATGGGCTAACTGACCCTTCCCCATTTACTGCCTGTACCGCTGGGACAGGTTTCATGCATCTGATGTTTTGGAGAACTGTTAAGTCCCCCTAGGAACCAGCTCTGTGTCTTCCTACAGGATTATTTAACTATGGTTCTCAAAGTAATTTGTGAACACCAAGAAGGCAAGATGGATAGAGACTTTTTCTTAAGAAACCATCATGGCTGTGCCATTATTCACAAGTTTGACCTCAAAGTTAACAGACCTGAATCTGCCAGCCTGCTGTGGAGCACCTCCCATTTTCCTGCCCTCTCTGAAACACCTCTCGCCGTTCAGCCACTCATTTCTCACCTGTGCAATTCAACCGGGTTGCCTGCTCTTGCCTTCTTCCCCTGGAAAGCACGTAATCACCTCAGAGAGTCAAAGGGGGCCTGGGAGTCAGAGGTCCTGGATATTTGACTTCAGGGTTCCAAGCTTTAAGAAACCCACTCTCCTGGGCTCTGAAACAGAACATGAGACCATTCTCCACTGACCAAAAGTATTAATTCTGGCTTTTGGACTGGGGGTGGGGCATCGCTCTCTGAGCTATTGTTTAAAACCTCCCTGGCACTGTACTTTTGCACAGAATGGAGACAGTCATTCTCCAGAGTTGGGATGAATTAAACCCTTGAAGAATGTATTTGTTTCTCGGTGTTTCAAAGTCTGCACTAATTATTTTGCAAACAATAGGTTTTTTCTTCTGCAACCCTTTTCTCTAGATTTCCCTAACTTGTTATATCCGGGGCTGTCTGACTTCAAACCACAACTAAAGCTGGATATTTGGGAGGTGGGGCTGCGGTGATGGCCAATTGGAGGGGCTATTTGGAATCTGTACACCCATACAAGCCCTCTCCCCAGCTTTTAAAAGTTATTTCTAGGAAGTTATTTGCTAATAAGAAACCAGGACTTTCTCTCAAGTGAAGTTAGAGCTATAACCTCTTTTGGACTATTTTGCCACTCTGGAGTGGTATTTCCCCTCTGGTGAATTTTCCGAACAGGCAGCTTTCCCCTTCAGTGCAGCATTGAAGGACTTGGTAACTGAGAGCAAAGCTCAGAGGAGGGAAGGGAAGTGACCATGCAAGCCTTACCTAGAATGGCAAGCGGTCCCTCACCTGGTTTGGGTTTGGGTGGGAGTCCCAGGGAGTTTTACCCTAATTTCTTGGTAAGGATACCACAGGGCGCTGAAGTGAGGAAGGGAGAGAGTATGCTCAGAGCCCCAGGGAAAAGAGCGCCTGTAACCAGGGGCCTGAGCTGCGGAGCCTCCGACCGGGCTTTATTAGCATTTGAAAACCCCTCTGAAGGGGCCAAGGGCTTCCTGGGGAAAGGCACTGGGGCCTGAGTGCTGAGACCGGAGATGGCTGCACACAGAATGGGGCTGAACATCCAGGGTGTAAAGAGCAGACCAGATTCAAGAATGAGCCCTTTGTGGCTTTGTCCCAGGCTTGAAAACTGTGACCAAGACTCTTTCTTTGTTAAGAAAGACTGTTTCTTGCCCACAGCAGAGCTAATAGGTCCAGTGCCCCAATCAGGCAGGACCCTTTCCCTCGCTGGAAGAAGCCCTATCTGTGAGAAGTTACACTTTCTCCTCTCCCTCCCTCTTTTAACTCACTAGTACTCTTTGTCAAATCTTGATCACAATGCCCAGGATGGAGTGTGTTGGTTTTAGAACAGCGACTTGGTCTGATTCCCTTTTCTTACCTGAGGGTCTCCCTCTTCCAACTGCCTGTTGAACCCTTTTCCAAATGAGGCATGCACTGAGTGCTCTTTAGTTATTCTTATTTCGTTTAATCAGTTTGTGTTTGCACAATATTTTTAAACCAATGTCTCATTATTAGAAGGCCCTGACACCCAACCTTTTCTGCCTTTTCTGTTTCCAGCCAAAAGTATCATTTGGGGTACTGTTATATTTCTACAGACAAGACAACTAAATAGGCTTGAGGAACTCTAGGGACTAACCAATGGTCTCTTAAACCAGGAGCGATGGTGCCATCTACTGGACACTTGCTGTTAGCTCCCAGGCTGTGTGGCCAGTCCTCCTGTTCTCTTGAACTTAGGTGGAAGTGTTCCAGTCCAGGAATAATAACATGCAGCAATGGAAAGCGCATTGAATTAAGTTCACTATTGACTGTTCACAGATGAGGAAACTGAGGCTTAGAAATTGTGGGTATGTTGCCCAGGGTCGCAACTAGAACCAGCAGAAACAAATTGGAATCAGATCTTCCGAATTCCAAAACTGGCCTTCCTCTTCACTCTACCAGGGTTTGCCAAAGCCAGCAAGATATTTTAGGTTGTAACTAGACAAAGCATTTCAATAAAATGACTTGGATCTACTGGTTTTGTCTGTTTGATGTGACTCTTTAAACCTTTATCAGCTCCTTTACCCTTGTTCATTTCAATTTTAACACCGTTAGGTAGACAACAGTATCAACTAGAAATTAATAATATTTTGTTTTCGTTGTATTATTTTGAAGTTAACAAATTATCTTCCACTTTATGGTAACCAATACTGATTTCTATATATAGTATAATGATAGGAAATTTCCTTTTAAACATAAATTTATTTCAGTAAAACATATGAACCAATTTTAAGGGAAAAAATGAAGGGAGATAACAGTACAGGTGGCACACAGAGATGGGGAAAATCTTGATGGGTGTGAGGGGTGACTCAAGTTCAGGAAGCATTGCACTGTGCCTGCCCATCCTCACTGTCTTGCCCTGAGACCTGGGGCAGTCTCAAGGATCTTTTCCTCATTTGTAGAAAATGAAAATATTGGATTAAGTGATTGTTCCGGCCATGTAGACCCATAGAATGCTGTATTGTTCAGGCTTTGTGAGCCAGGTTTTTCCCAGGCCCCAGCTGCTTAGCCTGAGGAGATGATAGCAGGAATCCAGAAGCTTGGCCTTGCTCCCTCTACCTTGCCTTTTCCCCTGAACTCCTCTTCCCTTTTACCTACTACATTCATATACATGTGTGTGTGTGTGTGTGTGTGTGTGTGTGTTTATGTGTATAGTGCTGGTTTGAAACTGTTGTGTACCCCAGAAAAGCCATGTCCTTTAATCCTCATTCAATATTCTTGGATGGGATCGTTTTGATTAAGTTGTTTCCATGGAGGTGTGAATACCCAATTGTAGGTGGGACCTTTTGATTAGGTGGTTTTCATGGAGATATATATCTCCACCCATTCGAGGAAGCCTTAATCTGCCTACTGGAATCCTTTGAGAGGGAGACATTTTGAAAAAGCTTGAGAGCCCACACAGGCAGAGACCTTTGGAGATGCAGAAGGAAAACACCCTGGGAAAGCTGTTGGAAGAAGCCAGGAGAAAAGCTAGCAGATGTTGCCTTGGGCCTTCCCAGCTGAGAGAGAAACTCCAAACATCATCGGCTCTTTCTTTGGAGTAAGGCATCTTTCTCTGGATGCCTTAGTTTGGACATTTGTATGGCCTTAGAACCGTATACTTGCAACTTAATAAATTCCCTTTTTAAAAGCCATTCCATTTCTGGTATATTGCATTCTGGCAGCTTTAGCAAACCTTAAGATATAACTCATATCTCATACAATTCACCTATTTAAAGTGTACAATTAATCATTTTCACATCTCTGCAGTTGTAGAACCATCACCACCATGAACCTATAATATTTTCATCACACCTAAAAAGTGATCCCATATTGGCCACTCTCTCTTCCCTCTCAACCTTCCCAGCTCTAGGCAACCACTAATCTACTTTGCTTCCATAGATGTGCCTATTAGATATTATTCTAGACATTTCGTATAAGTGGAATCATATTGTCTTGTGTGACTGGCTTCTTTCATTTAGCATGTTTTCGAGATTCACCCATGTTGTAGCATATATCAGTATTTCATTGCTTTTTATTGCCAAATAATATTCCTTTGTGTGGATATACCATGTTTTGTTTATCCAGTCATCTATTGATGGACATTTGGGTTGTTTTTACCTTTTGGCTATTATCAATAGCATTGCTACAAGCATTCATGTACAAGTCTTTGTGTGGCCATATGTTTTCATTTTCTCTGGGTATGTATAGAGTAGAATTGCTGGGTGTTATGGTAACTCCATGTTCAGAATTTTGAGGAACTACTAAACTGTTTTCCAAAGTGGCTAGCTCCATTTTACAATCTCACCATATCCTAACCAACACTTGTCTTTTTTGTTGTAGACATCCTAGTGGTTGTGAAATGGTATCCATCTCATTATGGTAATGATTTGCATTTCCTAATGGATAGTCCTGTTGATCATCTTCTCATGTGCTTATTGTCCATTTGTATATCTTCTTTGGAGAAAAATTCTTTGGCCATTTTTTAATTGAATTTTTGTCTTTTTTTGAGTTATAAGAGTTCTTTCTACATTCTAAATACAGTATACTTTATATTTTCTGGATACTTATCAAATATATGATTTGCAAATATTCTCTCCCATCTTGTAGTTTGTCTTCACTTTCTTGATACTATTGTTTGCAGCACAAGATTTTTAAATTTTGATGATGTCCACTTTGTTTTGTGGCTGTGCTTTTGGTATCAGATCTAAGAAACCACTGTATAATCCAAGGTTATGAAGATTTTCTCCCCTGTTTTCTTCTAAGTGTTTTAGCTATTGTAGTTAGGTCTGTGATCCAGGTGTTTTTTGTTTGTTTTTCAGCAGTAGAGTCTGAATATATACATTTTTATATATTTTTAAATATTTTATTGAGAAATCTTCACACACATACATTCCATACATGGTGTATGATCATGATCATTTTTTTTTGAACATTTGCATCAGTCCAGAAAAAGAAGTGAAAAGAAAAAATCATACATACCATATACCTTACCCCTCCCTCTCACTGACCACTAGTATTTCCATCTACCCA
The DNA here is from genome assembly GCA_004026745.1 of Myrmecophaga tridactyla. Taxonomy (NCBI): domain Eukaryota; kingdom Metazoa; phylum Chordata; class Mammalia; order Pilosa; family Myrmecophagidae; genus Myrmecophaga; species Myrmecophaga tridactyla. The sequence continues at coordinate 3,473 of PVIY010060783.1, read as the reverse complement.
ATTTATTTTACTCTTTGTCCTCCCTATTATTTATTAATTTTTTATCTATATATTTTTTACTCATTCGTCCATACCCTGGATGAAAGGACACAGGTTTTCACAATCACACAGTTACATTGTAAACATTATATCTTTATACAATCATCTTCAAGAATCAAGTCTACTGGAACACAGCTCAACAGTTTCAGGTACTTCCCTGCAGCCACTCCAATACACCACAAAGTAAAAAGGGATATCTATATAATACATAAAAATAATCTCCAGGATAACCTCTCAACTCTGTTTGAAATCTCTCAGCCACTGAGACTTTGTTTTGTCTCGTTTCTCTCTTCCCTTTTTGGTCAAGAAGTCTTTCTTAATCCCTTGATTCCAGGTCTTAGCTCATCCTAGGATGAGTGTTGTCCCACATTGCTAGGGAAATTTACATCCCTGGAAGTCATGTCCCACACAGGAGGGAGGGCAGTGAGCTTACCTACCAAGTTGACTTAGAGGAAGAGGCCACATTTGAGTAACAAGAGAGGTTCTCTGGGGGTGACTCTTAGGTCTAATTTTAAGTAGACTTAGCCCTATCCTTTGCAGAAATAAGTTTCATAGGGGCAGACCCCAGGATTGAGGGCTCAGCCTGTTGATTTGGTTATCTCCACTGCTTGAGAAAATATTAGAAATTCTCCAAATGGGAAAGTTGAATATTTCCTCCTTTCTTCCCAGTCCCCCAAGGGGACTTTGCAAATACTTCTTTATTCACTGCCCAAATCATTCTGTGATATATCGGGGCATCACACTAACCTGGACAAACCAGTAAGATCTCACGCCCTGTTCAAGATTTCACGTACTTATGGTATTCTGTTCTAGTTTGCTAGCTGCCAGAATGCAATATACCAGAAACTGAATGGCTTTTAAAAGGGAATTTAATAAATTACTAGTTTACAGTTCTAAGGCCGAGAAAATGTCCCAATTAAAACAAGTCTATAGAAATGTCCAATCAAAGGCATCCAGGGAAGGATACCTTGGTTCAAGAAGGCCAACGAAGTTCAGGGTTTCTCTCTCAAGTGAGAAGGCACATGGCAAACACAGTCAGGGTTTCTCTGTCATCTGGAAGGGCACATAGTGAAAATGGCATCATCTGTTAGCTTTCTCTCCTGGCTTCCTGTTTCATGAAGCTCCCTGGGAGGCGGTTTCCTTCTTCATCTCCAAAGTTCTGGCTGGTGAACTCTCTGCTTCGTGGTGCTGCAGCATTCTCTGCTCTCTCTGAATCTCTCGCTTTCTCCAAAATGTTTCCTCTTTTAAAGGATTCCAGTAAACCAATCAAGACCTACCCAAATCGGTGGAGACAGTCTCTACCTAATCCAGTTTAACAACCGCTCTTGATTGAGTCACATCTCCAGGGAAATAATCTAATTACAGATTCAAACATACAGTACTGAATAGGGATTAGAAAAAATGGCTGCCTTTACAAAATGGGATTAGGATTAAAACATGGCTTTTCTAGGGTACATACATCCTTTCAAACCAGCACATCAACTAAACTGACTATACAAGATAAATTAGGAAATGCACTACCCAAAACAAAAATTTTGCACAAATATCTTTCCCTTTAGTCTCACACAGAACTTGAAGTTTTAAAATATAGATGATACCATCCTTTACCCTATATTCTGATGTACCTTAGTCCTATCCGGATCAACTTCATTCATCTCTGCTCGAAGTTTGATCACTTTTCAAACTTTTTAAACAGTTCTGTATGGAGTATTGCTGACTTTCATAGCTTTGGAGGTCTAAATCTCATTCTCAGATATGTGATCCATTTGGGGTTAATTTTTGTATATGGTATAAAGAAGGCATCCATCTTCATGTTTTTTTGCTCCAGCACTATTTGCTGAAAAGACTGTTCTTTCCCCCACTGAATTGTTTTGGCATTCTTGTCAAAAATCAATTGAACATTGATGTGAGAGCTTAATTCTGGATTCTCAACTCTGTTCCACTGGTCTGTTCTTTTGCCTGCACCACAGTAGCTTGATTAATGTAGCTTTGGAGCAAATTTGAATTGGAAAGTATGAATCCTCAAATTTTGATATTTTTAAAGATTATTTTGGCTATTCTGGGACTCTTACATTTCCATATGAATTTTAAGATGAGCTTGTCAGTTTCTTCAAAAAAGGCAGTAAGGATTTTGATGCAGTTTGCGTTGAATCTGAAAACCAATAGTCCTTCAACTATTGTCATCTTAACAGTTTTAAATTTTTCAGTCCATGAATATAGGATATCACTTATTTAGAGCTTCTTTAATTACTTGCAACAATGTTTTGTGGTTTCAAAGTATGTACTCCGATTTCATTAAATTTATTCCTAAATATTATATTCTTTTTGATGCTATTGTGAATGGAATTTTCTTAATTTCATTTTTGGATTGTTCATTATTAGTGTATAGAAATATAATTGATTTCTATATATTTATATAGTATCTTGCAACATTGCTAAGCTTGTCTATTCTAACAGTTTTTTACTATTTTATAATAATTAATTAATGATTGTGGTAAGATATACATAGCAGTAAAAACATTTTAACCATTTTAAGTGGACAATTTTTTGACATAAAGTACGTTGACAATACCATGTAATTTTCACCACTATCTATTTCCAGACTATTTTCATCATCCTAAACCAAAACTCATACTCAGTATAATTCCTCATTCCCCTTACTCCCCACCCTTGGTAACCACTATTCTGCTTTCTGTGTCTATGAATTTGCTTATTTCATATAAAAGAAACAATACATGTGTCCTTTTGCTTCTGGCTTATTTCATTCAACATGATGTCTCCAAGGTTTAGCCATGTTTAGCATGTATCAGCACTTTATGTTTTTATGGCCAAATAATATTCCATTGTATGATATATCATATTTTATTTACCCATACATCTGTTAATGGACGCTTACTTGGGTTGCTTCCACTGTTTGGCTATTGTGAATAATACTGTAATGGACATTGGTGTGCAGATATCTGTCCGAGTCCTTGTTTTCAATTCTTTTGGGTATATATGCCTAGGGGTGGAATTACCAGGTATATGGTCAATATATAATATCCTTTTTCGCATCTTATAAACTTTTTTGACTTAAAATTTATTTTTCTGACGATAGCATAGCAATTCTGGCTCTCTTTTGATTTCTATTTGCATGGAGTATTTTTTTCCACCCTTTTACTTTCAACCTCTTTGTATCTTTGTACCTAAAGTGAGTCTCTTATAGAGAGCTTATAGACGGATACTTTTTTTTTTAATTTATTAATTAAAAAAATAAAGAAACAAAATAAAACAACATACATAATCAGTAATTCACAATATCATCACTTGGTTGCATATTCATCATTTCTTGAACATTTGCATTAATTCAGAAAAAGAAATAAAAAGACAATAGAAAAAGAAATAAAACGAACACAGGAAAGAAAAAATAAAAGATTATACCTACCATACCCCTT
>PVIY010060782.1:0-11489 GCA_004026745.1 Myrmecophaga tridactyla | reverse complement strand
TTCAAAACAAATGACAAAATTTGAGAGTTAAAAGAATGAGTAGAATTTTTAAAGAAAATGACATTGGTTAATAATCAGGTATATGGTTATAATTTTTGAGATGTAAGACAAATGAGTCATGTTTCCTTTCTGTTTCATATTCTTGATCTTCTGTCAAAACTATTTTCTATTATAGGTGCTATGTTACAAAATCCCATCAAAAATGCTTTAGCATAAATGATTAGTCATAAAAGATTTGTGAATTATTCTTTCTTCAACTATTACTTATAATAATTGAAAGTACATTTAATGATTGTGAAAATTTGATTTCAATACTGGAAGAAAAACTTCCTCATGGTGATCTGGCAAGGAGTAAGCAGACCTTACTGAGGTAGCATTGACATAGGACATCTTAATGTGAAATAGATTGATGTGGCTTTATAATCTCCAAATAAGCTTTTCTCAGTGTCACTGAATTTTTGATGAATTGAGAATTTTACTTTGAAACTCTATCAAGTATGTTATTTTATAATTCCATGATGCATACTATCAAGTGCTCTCCTGAAATTTTGTAGTATAAACAGCATTTCTTGCATCCTTTTCTAAATCTAGGTGAGATTTATTGAATTATCATTAATTAATAAAAGTCACACAAATGCATTTCACCTGGTTTTATATAGAGGAAACTAGATTTTGGCCATTAATATAATTATGAGATCTTTACTTATCTCAGTACTGGTTTTTAGTTTTTTCTCTAATGTTTCATTTAGTATAACAAAAGCCAATACACTAAAATAATAAAACAAATCACACTAGTATTTTTATGACTAAATACAATGCTGTATCTTCTATGTCTATGAATTAGTTGTCATGACCAAACTTGAATGGACAAACACCATCATATTTTCCTTGCAATACCTCAAAAAGACCATTCATCCACAGTTTCTCACTCCTAGAAGTTAGGTATACTGCAGTATTCAATGCAAAATACATGAAAATGTGGATTTTACAAAAGACTATTGTGGGAAAATGGCCAAAGGTAAGAAGGTTTCCATAACGCAGATAAAGGTGCGAACCTCAGAATACCAGGTTCTGCCATGTTGGAACACTGCCCTTACAAGCACATGAATGTTTGCAGAAGGAAACATTTGAACCTTGCATGGCATGCCTGAGATTAATGTTGATGTGGGGCAAAAAACAACTTACTAACAACCCTGAAAGATACTTTCTGTTTTGAAGCTTCTCAGTAAATATGATGAGGAACTCAAGGTCAAGACTTTTGTCCTTTGAGACATGAGTTCCCTGCTCTCATCTTAAAAGATTCTTCTGTTTGTGTCTTTATTTTTCAGATTCATGGTATGTTCCTCAGCCCCTCATGCTGAGCTCATCTCAGCAAGTGGCACCCAACATGGGCTTGAAGAAGTAGATTCACCAGAGTGAGAATTGAAATTGTCCCATCACAAATCCCTGAGTGGATTAAGAAGCCTCTTGAGTCCAGGAAACAGAAACTAAAGATATGGACACACTTAGGTAAAACAAGCAGGGTAGTCATCGGAATAGTGATAGCACTACTAAATATCACCCCTATGTCTGTCATCTGAAACAAATCCTCCAAGCAGGAGGAACTGGGGCAAGTGAGGTCTGCATTATGGAAGTTTTGCAAGTTATAGAAAAACAGTGTTCCTGGTTTCCAACATTGGGCAGTTTAGAATTAGGAGATTGGGAATGAGTGGGTAAAAAAGCTACATGTGCAAGGGGTCCCACTCCTTGTCACTATCTGGCTGACCTGGACTATTATCAAATCTGTTTTGGAACCTTTGCAGACTGAGGATGAGGAGGAGAAAGAGGAAAAGGTATTTGATTAAGTTCCTCCTATTAAATCTTCTGAGGATTCTAATATTAAAATTAATTTGCCCTCCACCCCTACGTTAATTAATTTTGGAGAGGTTAACTTGCCTCCACCTCCTCCCTCACCCCCTCCCCTTCTGTCCAGAGATACCTGTTGTCCCCAAATTTGTGGCTCCCGTTTGGTTTTATATTCTATATTTCTAAATTGGAGAAGCTGTTTAATATTAAGAAATGCCTTGTTTGCAAGTTTTATCCTTACACTTTTTCTTTACTTTTAAGTTTAAAAATCTGTTCACTTTCCATTGCATAAATTGGACATCAGTAAAAAATAGCCTAAGATTGAAATTTAAAATTCAATAGCATATATAATTAGATTTGTTTTATAAAAGAAATATAATAAACAACACTTAAAAAGTGAATATTCTTGTTAAAAATTGTATATTGTCTCAAATATGCATTGACTAAAACATTTTAAGTATTTGTCATTATTCTGACAGGTTTAATTTTAGTGGCAATCGTATGTGGTGAAATGTTTTCTTGAAGTAATCACTTAAGTATGAAGCATCTAAAGGACATGTTTTTATTAATAGGAAGAAGAGAGTAGTTTTGTCTTAAGATAAATTGCATGGCTGTTACAGTGTGAGAATTGTGTAAGACAAAACCTAAACAGGTACAGTAAGTTGCCAAAGGTTTGTGGAAATGGAAATTATGGTCAAAGTCAAGAAAGATTTAATGGGCCTGTCTGTAAAGTATTTTTTTTTAAATTTAATATCAAATAATATAGTGATGGAAGACTAAAATGTACTTTTCTCTGTGTTAAAGTGACAAAATTTTCTTGGATGGTTGGCACATTCTAGTGAAAAGTTATGAAGTCTTTTCTAAGTAATCAGTGTAAAAAGCAGAGAGTCTGTGTTTCATCAAAATAACTTCTTATGTTAATTTATCATGTCCTTGGCTGCATAAGAAAAATAAATCATCACACTGCTTGAAAAAGATTTACTGATTCATAAACAGTGGCTAATAAAACTATTTGAATGCCTATCTGGAAATAAAATGATTAAGAAATACATGGAAGGAAATTCTGGAAAAAAATAAAAACTTTATGGAGAAGGAAATAAGGGAAATTTTTCAATGTGCTAATGTATCTGTTTTTCATGTAGATGTCTGCTTGATCCTAAATTCACCTGAATGTGAGTCTAATGCTACTGCAGATGCTTTGGCAAAGGTTGCTGTGAATACTATTACTGAAGAAGACACTGCTCTTGCACAATGAATGCATCAGCAGCCTGAACATTTAGGTGAATACTATACTATTCATATAGTATTCATATGCATTCACCTATGCTATCCACTATTAGGTGAATACCACATACAAGTGAGCACAAGCCAAAAGGATTAATTTACCTTTTTTATTTTAATTCAAATTAAAAATCAGTGTGAAATTTGTAAAATATATGCTTTACAAATAATACTGAATATAATAACAGGGGAATTGGAAAAGAAACAGTCCCTGCTCAAATATGGCAAATTAATTATACCTACTCTGAAGTGCTCGTTGCCTGAGTATACCAATGTGTCACCAAAATAAACACTTGCAAAACCTTTAATATTATTATGAATCCCCTTTACAAATTCAAAGTGACAATGATTCCCATTTTAAGAGCAATTAATAATTATTCCTTATAAAAAGGAATTTGGGAAACGCTAAATCATCTTCCTAATGTAACAATTCATGCAGGAGGATTTGGCTCCATTGATATCAAAATTAGGTCTGAAGTCTGAATAAAGAAACACAGTCAAGACAGGCCAAGGGTCATTGAAATAATAGCAGAGGGAAATAATAATACAATGGTAATGACCTACGTTAAAAAGAATGAATCAAAAATATTGCCTATTAATCAACTTTTTCTTCATAATTAAGTATGTTACAGTGTTCACAATCTTAAACTGTATGATTGCTGGAGATATAACTAATAATCTGACATCATGGGCTCATACTTATGCCTGAATTCATAATATCTCTCACTGCTGAATCTGTGCTAAATTATGAACTAATGCATCTGAAGGTCTTCCATAGCAAATAACATCAACCACTGAACAAAACTGGACTGGGCTAAATCTGACAACTGTTCAAGGGGGGACTTATGCTCTTATGAATGTAAAATATATAAACATATCCTTGATAATTAAGATTCTACTGAAAATGCTCTAAGGAAAACTATGTGAGGCAGTTAAAGTCACATACTTTCCTCAAACACTTTACATTCATAATGGAATCCTCCTACTGGTGCTTGGCATTCAATATTAATTACATTGACTGATATAACAGAATCTTTGATTCTACTCTGTTGTTTGTCCTCCTGTTGTCATACTCTTTGGCAAAACCTTTAAAGGGATTCTGTTAATCTAGGATGCCATGGAAAAAGAATAAAAGAAAATTATAAGAATACTGTATTTGGTGATTGGTGTACTTGGCTGGGTAATGCTTTATGTGTCTGTCTTTACCCCAGACCAGGGTAGCTAGTATAAAAATATTGTACTTGCTGGATAATGTGTTTGTCTGTCTCATAACATATTGTACTGGGTGCCCCAAACTATACAAATCTGGGTAATATTTCTTTTCTGCTTTATAAATATTATACTGGCTGGAAAATGCTTTTTTTCCTTGTCCCAAAGCAGGTGGCTTAATCTATTAATCTGAAATAATATTGTTGTAAGTGGACCTGTTCTTAATTTATACTCTTGTTGTACTGGCTAAATAATGTTCAAATCATGTAAATACCTAAATTTTTTTCACATGACAGTGTGAAGCTGTGACCTGTTATGTATAGAATTGTGAACCCCCCAAAACTGTTTTGATATCGCCAACCATTCTTGTTGAATGTTTGTTTCTATTTAAATCTGTCCACTTTTGCTTCATATAGTTTGGGTTCTGTTGTTCATTGTGTTTACATTTTAATACTTATATATTATTGATTGATTTAATACTTATATATTATTGATTGATTCCTCAGTTCCTGTTACTTCTTTTCTTTTTGTTTAATTCACTTTTTCTAGTGTCATTTGCATTCTTTCTCATCAGTTTTCTGTATGTTTTAGTAATTTTCTTTTTGTTTTCCCTAAAAAGTGCAATTAGTATTTTTAAATTTATGACAAAAATCAAATTTGAATTAATAGCAGTTTAGCATAAGGAGCATATCAAATTCTGCTTTCATACAGCTTTGCTTACCCTTGTTATTTCATGTTATACCTTTATACAGTGTGTGCCTATTAGGGTAGATTTGAAGTGATCATCTTATGCTTTTGCCTTGTGAATCACACACACACACACACACACACATGTGTATATATGAAAATGAGAGCTGAAAACCAAAAAGAAAAATAATACTGGCTTTTGCATTTATCTTTGTAGTTACCTGTACATTATATAGAATATCGCTGTGAATTTCTTGGAGTTGATTCTACTTGAAGTCCATTGATCTTTGTAGATGTATAGCTTTATCATGTTTGTTTTCAGCTAATATCTCTTCAAATATTCCTCCTGCCACTATCTCCCCTTCCTCTCCTTCTAGGAGTGTCATTTTGTTTATGTGGTATGTTTGATGGTGTCCCATAATTACCACAGGCAATTCATTTTTCTTCACTCTCCATCTCTCCTCCTCAGAGTGGATCATTTCCTTTGGCCTATCTTTAAGTTCAGCGATTTTTTCTTTTCCTTATTAAATCTCGTGTTGAACTTGACTAGTTAATGTTTTTTTCAGTCATAGCATTTTTTATTTCTAAATTTCTATTTAGTTACTTTCAATAATGCCCATTTATTTAATGATATGCTTTATTTGGTGCATCATATTTCTCCTGGTTTCCTTTAGTTTCCTTTCAAAGGACTAAAGGAAATTTTCTATAATTTCCTTTAGTCCTTTGAACATATATTTGATGGTTAAAGTCTTTGTCTAGTAATGCTGATATTTGTGCTTCCTCAAGGATACTCTTCCTTCATTTGTTCATGTAAATGGATCATATTTTCTTGTTTCTTTTCATGTCTTGTAATTTTTTGTTGAAAACTGGGTATTTGTATATTTGAATACAGTATGTGATAACTCCTGAAATCAGATTCTTCTTTCTCCTCATTGTTGTGTTGTATTTGTTTGTTCAGTGACATTTAAAAACTATTTCTCAAAGACTATCTCATTTTTAAATGTGGGTTTACTTAAGTTATTCCCAATAGTTTAAGTGGTTAGCTAATGGTTTGATAGACATTTATGAATACAAAGAAAATTGCTGATATTTGCAGGCTGACTGTGTGTTTACATGTTGCTGTTCCTTTCAATGCAGGACTAGATGGTGCCAAGAATGAAAGAGAAAAGAGACTGGGATCAGGGGACCTCACTTCTCAGAGAAGTGCAGGCAAGTTTATTTAGAGCTGTACTTCTTTTTATACCTTAGATATGCATGTGACAAGTCTTGTTCTATTTTCTAATGTTCCTTTATGTTGCTTATCACTTTTGGCAAGGTCAGCTAGTTCTTGCTAGTCTAAGCAATCTTGTTTTGTTTCTTTTAACAAAACATGCTGTGTGAAAAACATTGTCTTCTTTCAAGTTTAGCCAGACTGTTCATCCTTGGACCTTGGTGCATACTCCCTGGTCTTTACTTTTGCCTTTGAACACTTTGCAGGCTGTTTTTCCATCATTTAGGCACTCCAACATTTATCCAGTTCATTTAGAACCCTGTCTTAGTCTTCAATTCTTGCATAGAATCTAAAAGTCACTCAGAGGTTAAAGCTAAGAATCTTCTCAGGTATTTTCTGCACATGTACCCTTTCCTATGTATACATGTGGTTTCTAGATTTCCTACTCTATGCAAAAAGTTTCAAATCACTTGTACCTCAAGTATATCTCACCCCAGTCTCTTCTTTTCCAGGCTTTCCTTGGTTGCTTGCCCTATCTGTCACCTCTTCCCCTAGACACTTCAACTAATATGCTTGCTTTTAAGTATTTTTGACAGATGTTGGTCAAGTGGGAATGATATTCTTCAGAAAATTCTGAGATGGGTAACAATTGCAAGCCTCTGAGCTCGTCCCTCAGGCAGTTGCCAGAAAGTTCAAAACACACACCATATTTGCTAGAGAATATGATTGATATTTTCCCCTGGAACAATTAAGAAGTCCCAGGAATGTGGGCCAATATACTTTGGGTGGTTTGGAGCTGTAGAATGAGAGATGGTAGATATTTTAGTTTGTTAAAGCTGATAAAATGCAATATATCAGAAATGGGTTGACTTTTAAAATGGGATTCATTAATTCTTGTTTGCATTTCTGAGGCCATGAATAGTTCCAAATCAAGGCATAAACAGGATGATATCTTATTCCTAAAGAAGGGCTGCTGGTGATGTGGTGTTTCTGTGTCACATGAGAAGGCATATGGCACATTGCTTGTCTCATCTTCTGCTAAGGTTTCATTGATTCCAGCTTCTGGATTCAGTGGCTTCCTCTCCTAACTGCTGTGTATTTCTCTCTTTAGATTTTGTCTCTCTTAGTTGCCTCTTCTGTGGAATTTTTCTGTGTCTTTTCTCTTCTCTCTGTCTTCTATCCCCTATAAAGGATTTCAATAAGAGAATTATGACCCACCTGGCATGAGGTGGGTCATATTTCAATTTAAGTTAAGATCCTACTCACCAAAAGATCCTATTTAAAATGGGTCTACACCTACAGGAATGAATTAGCTTTAAGAACATGGTTTTTAGGGGGGATATACCACAATAAACAGTCAAAGCAGGCCAGTAAGATGAAATGCCACAGCATTCTCCAACCATAATTTAATAGTTTCTTTCTTTATTGAACATTTCCATGAACACTGGATGGTTTTTATTACATCATTGAGGTCTCAAAATCTTGATTCTTTATGATGGTTTTTGACAGTTTAATCAATTCTTTAGTGAAAGGATGGAGTTTTGGGGTTTCCTACTATGTTATTGTCACTGACATCTCTGAAAGGGATTTTGAAATTAATTATATCTATGTCTCATAACATTATCAATTCAATTCTATTTCACTCATCAATTCAGTTGTATTACAAAGGGTAGTATCTTTATTTGATGGAACATAAAATAAAGATAGTATTTGGATATGTGAACACATAGACTCTACAAAATAATCTCAGTGGTATGTTGTAGCAAATATAGCAAATATCTTTTATCTGAGCCATGCAGTTTAAAACAAAACAAAAATTGGAAGTTTAATGTTTGCAAATGGGACATGTACTTTTGTTTCTCTTAGTCAACAACTACTTCCCTACATTGAGTTATTGATACAGTTCATATTGTCTATCTTCCATCCAGAGGAATCTAAGGTTTTGATCATTGCTCTTTTAAAATACTGCAGCATTCAATGTTTGAGATTTATATGAGGATTTTAGTTTCAAAAGCTAATTACCATGTGTTTAATAGTTACATATATGCCTTAATACATAATAGGATAAATTTAGCCTCTCTTTAAATCCTGGCAGTTACAGATATTAAAATAAAAATTAAAGTTTGTTTGTCAATCCACCTTTCTCATTGATGAGAAACAATATTGATGATCAACACTGATGATGGATGTAATATGTTGAGTGGTACCCAGCTATGGGAAAATCATCAAAATACTGTTTTGGGGTCTAATGATGACTAAATGAAGATTTAAAGGAAAATAGGTTAGTGATATGACACTATTTAGGTTTGATTGAAGGAGATAATGTAAGCTTGCTAAATTATTATCTTTCATAGTAGATATCCAACATATCAACATTGGAAATGATAAACACCTAAGAAATTTTTTTAGAAACAATAACGTAATCATAATAAAACATAAAAGCAGAAACAATATCCTCTTTTATTCTATCCACATTTGCTTCATGAACATGTGATTTGGACAATGGGAATGGGGATGCTGAGAGAGAGAGTGGGGGCAGTTTCTTTTCATGGTGTTACATTCTATACATGTAATTGTTCAATCATTTGTATGGTTTACCTTATTAAGAAAGTCTTTTAAAAATTATCATGATTTACTCTGTAGCTCTCCTTTATTCCCCAGTGTTCAGCCTTTTCAATGTCTAATTGGGAAAGTTTTTTTTGGCCATCCAAAGTTACCTTAAAGAAAGAAAAGAATATTAAGTAATCTGTCACAGTTTTCCTATTTGGCTTGTTGCTCAACCATATTTAAAGGCATTGCTTGTTTTAACTTATTTCACCTGGATGTATATTTCATATGGGTGCTTTATAGAATAGCGATTTCTAAGTTTTTCTATGCCTTTTTGTCCATATTTATTATGAATATGTTTAAGCATGAAAGGAAATTGGAAGAGCAAGTCAATTTGTAATCCATTTACCACTACCATTAACTCAACAACTTATAAAATGCACTCTGTGTGTGAGTCTGATAGAGATTAAAGTGCTAGAACATTTGAAAATGATTTGCAAATATCATTAAGCATCACTCACTTAATATTTCCAGATAGATCTCAAAAATCAAAACATTCTCTTAGTAAAAATTATATAATTTTAACACCTAAGAAGAAATAAACACAAAAATTACTGCCAAAATAGAAATGCATAATTTATTTTCTCAGTTAAAATAACCACATTTATCAGAAAGAGGTATTTTTTACATACTATAAAATATCATTTTCTTTTCTCTTCTCTTTCTTCCTCTCCCTCTCCCCCTCTTTCCCCCTCGCTCCCTCTCTCTCTGTTTCCAGACTGCAATCAGAATATCAATTTAAGATTTCTTTAGATTTCCATAATAATAATTATATTAATGATTAAATCTTCTTCAATGTTATGAACTTTTGAAAATTTAATGCTAAGACCTCCTTAAAGATATGGTTTTCACTTTGTAACCAAGAGATATGTGGGATAAATCTTTGACACAGTGAGACTATCATTCCCTAAATAATTTTCAAGTGATAGTAAAATTATTCACTGAAGTTAACAATATCTTTATCCTACTGATTGTGTACCTGAATATTTTTTGGAGTGCATATTTGCTCTGTGCACAGATCTTGTCAATTACAAAATAATATCAAACACTGAAATTGTTGCTGTGGATTTATCTTATACAAATTATATAAATACACAACTTTCTGTCACATTTTCAAAATGTTATTGATTCTTCTTATACTTCTTTCCAATATAGATTTCCTATTGAATGGCCTGGATGGACAAAAACAACTTCACAGTTCTGAATGAATTCATTGTTATGGGAATCACAGATCAGGCTCAGCTGAAGATTACAATATTTGGGCTCCTCTTTATAGTTTACATGGCCCCAGTGGTGGGTAACCTGAGCTTAGTCATCATCACCATGATCGGCTCCAGGCTACAAACACCCATGTATTTTTTCCTCAGACATCTGGCCTCCACTGACCTTGGTTATTCAACAGCTGCAGGACCCAAAATGCTATTTAATATTCCTGCAGATCAACATACAATCTCATTTAATGCATGTGCTATACAACTCACTTTCTTCAGTATTTTTATTTCTAATGAAATTTTCATTTTGTCAGCAATGGCCTATGACCACTATGTGGCCATCTGCAACCCTTTTTTCTACACAGTCATCATATCACAAAGAGCTTGTCACCTGCCGGTGGTGATAATTTATCTCTACAGTGTTTTTTTGTCTTTGATAACAATCAGAAAAATGTTCTTATCATCATTTTTGGATACAATGTCATCAAACATTTCTACTGTGATACTCTGCCCTTGATATCTTTGCTCTACTAGTCACATGGAATTAAATTGATAATACTGATCTTTGCAGCATTTAATCTGTTGTCATCTCTTCTGATAGTTCTCATGTCCTACATGCTAATCCTCATGCCATCCACAAGATGAACTCTGCAGAGGGCAGGCACAAGGTCTTCTCCATGTGTGGATCTCACCTGACAGTAGTGGCTGTTCTGTGAAACTCTCTTCTTTATGTATGTGCAGCCCAATTCCAATCATTCCTTTGATGCTGATAAAATGGCCTCTGTATTTTATATCCTGGTGATATTGATGCTGAATTCCATGATCTATGGTTTCAGGAACAAAGAGTGAAAAACACCCTAAAGAAAACCTGGAAAATATGTGCAAATTTTCTACTTAAAATTCACTATTGTATATTATAAGAATAAATTATACTGTAGAAATTTTATACTGTATTTGACATTTCTTTAGCCTTGTACCCTTTGCCTCTATAGGGATGGGCAAGAATCCATCAGTAACAAATATAGAAATAAAGAAATTATTTCCATGTTTTCAAACCAAAATCCAACACTAAGAAATGATTAACTTTTGCTCATGTTCCAGATATGAATTTATATTTAGACACAAATCCAGACTAGATTCCATTCTTACATTTTCATACACAGGGTCCGTTTTCATATCTCTTCTACTCCACAGTGGCCTTAATGGAATTAGGAACTCTGTGTAGTCTGTTCACTATTTATTATGAAGTTCTTAATGCAGAAAAAGTTGCAAAATAATTCCTGATAAAGTTAATGGAAATCAATACTCTCAAGGCAGTAAATATATATTGTTAAGTGAAACAATCACAATTCCTATGTTTATGGGGTTTACATTTCCTTAGAAAGATGAAGAATATAGGCAAAATGAGAAATAGCTTATACAGTATGATAGAACATAGT
>PVIY010060781.1:0-11491 GCA_004026745.1 Myrmecophaga tridactyla | reverse complement strand
AACAGGACTGGATACAAAAACTCAGAAATGGACAGCACAATACTACCTAACTGTAATATAATTATGTTAAAACACTGAATGAAGCTGCATGTGAGAATGATAGAGGGAGGAGGGCTGGGGACATAAATGAAATCAGAAAGAAAGATAGATGTTAAAGATTGAGATGGTATAATCTAGGAATGCCTAGAGTGTATAATAACAGTGAAATGTACAAGGTACAATTTTAAAAATGTTTTTGCATGAGGAAGAACAAAGGAATGTCATTATTGCAGGGTACTGAAAATAGATGGTAATTAATATTTTAAAACGTCACCTTCTGTGTGAGACTAAAGCAAAAAATGTTTATTAGTTACAAAATTTATATTTTGACTAGTGCATTTCCTAATATAACTTATGTAGATAGTTTGATTGAATGCCATAAGTACTTGGAATCTCAGATAGGACATGATGATTTGCTGGTTTGTCCAGAGTGATGCCCCGATGAATCCCAGAGTGATTCGATCAGTGAGTGGAACAGTATCTGCAAAGCCCCCTTCAGGGAGTGGTGAGAACGGGGAGAAATTCAACTTCCCCAAGTTGAATTCTTGATATTCTCACAAGCAGTGTGGACAACCAAGGCTATAGGCAGAGTCCCCAGTCTTGGGGTTTGTTCATATGAAACTTAACCCCGCAAAGGATAGGTCAAGTCTACTTAAAATTTAGGCCTAAGAGTCACCCCCAGGAGAGCCTCTTTTGTTGCTCAGATGTGGCCCCTCTCTCCAGCCAACACAACAAGCAGTCTCACCACTCTACCCCTATCTACATGGGACATGACTCCCAGGGGTGTGGACCTTCCTGGCAGCGTGGGACAGAGATCTTGGAATGAACGGAGACTCAGCATCAAGGGATTGAGAAAAACCCTAGAATGAGCTGAGATTTAGCATCAAGGGATTGAGAAAACCTTCTCGACCAAAAGGGGGAAGAGGGAAATGAGACAAAATTTCAATGGCTGAGAGATTCCAACCAGAGTCGAGAGGTTATCCTGGAGGTTATTCTTATGCATTAAGTAGCTATCACCTTGTTATCCAAGATGTAATGGAGAGGCTGGAAGGAACTGCCTGAAAATGTAGAGCTGTGTTCCAGTAGCCATGTTTCTTGAGGATGATTGAATAATGATTCAGCTGTCACAATGTGACTGTGTGATTGTGAAAACCTTGTGTTTGATGCTCCTTTTATCTACCTTGTCAACAAAGGGGTATAAGATATGGAATAAAAATAAATAATAGGGGGAACAAATGCTAAAATAAATTTAGTTTGAATGCTAGTGATCAGTGAAAGCAAGGGGTAAGGGGTATGGTAGTTATAATCTTTTTTTTTTCTTTCCTGCGTTCGTTTTATTTCTTTTTCTGAATTAATGCAAATGTTCTAAGAAATGATGAATATGCAACTAAGTGATGATATTGTGAATTACTGATTGTGTATGTTGTTTTATTTTGTTTCTTTATTTTTTTAATTAATAAATAAATTAAAAAAAATCACTCTGTGATTTATCGGGGCATCACACTAACCTGGACAAACCAACGAAATCTCATGCCCTATTCAAGGTTCCACGTACTTACGTTGTGCAAATAAACTGTCCATATAAGTTAAATTAGGAAATGCACTAGTCAAAATGTAAATTTTGTACTAAACAATCATTTCTTGCTTTAGTCTCATACAACAGCTTGAAGGTGTAAGATATGAATGACCATCTATTTTCAACACCCTGCAGTGTTGACCTTCCTTTGTTCTTCCTCATACAAAAACATTTTTTAATTTGTACATTTAGTCACTATCATTTGTACACTCTACGAATTCCTAGATTATACCATCTCAGTCTTTATCGTCTTTCTTTCCTTCTGGTTTCATGTGTGTCCCCAGTCCTCCTCCCTCTATCCTTCTCACATTCAGCTTCATTCAGTGTACTTACATTATTGCGCTACAATCAGGTAGTATTGTGCTGTCCATTTCTGAAGTTTTACATTCAGTCCTGTTGCACCTTCAGCTCCAGTTACCCAATCTCTACCCTTTTTCTGTCACCCAATCTCTATCCTGTATCTATCGAGGAGCTAGTTTTAAAGACTGTGTCTTAGTCATTGATGCATTTGTTATTTTTCGACTTTGTCTTTAAACCCGTGAAATAGTGACACATTAAGTATACTTTTAGTTCTGCTGTATCTTTAGATTTCAAAAGAGCAATATCCAAATTTATTTTTTCTTCTAGGAAAAAAAGTTTGTTTTCTTGAATGGATTCTTTGGTGCTTGGCACCACAATAAAAATATATTTTGTATATAAACCACCTGGTCTTTAAAACCTTGCTATTCAAATTGTGGTCCAAGGACCAGCAGCTTTGGTATTACCTGGGATCTTATGAGGCATGCAGAATCTCCATCTTCACCCCAGACCCACAGTTCTAGTTTACTAGGTGCCAAATGCAATATACCAGAAACAAAATGGCTTTTAAAAAGGGGAATGTAACAAGTTGCTAGTTTACAGTTCTAAGGCTGAGAAAATGTCCCAGTTAAAACAAGTCTATAGAAATGTCCAATCTAAGGCATCCAGGGAAAGATACCTTGGTTCAAGAAGGCTGATGAAGTTCAGGGTTTCTCTCTCAGCTGGAAGGGCACATGGCGAACATGACGATTTCTGCTGGCTTTCTCTCCAGGCCTCTTAAATGAAGTTCCCCAGGAGGTGTTTTCTTTCTTCATCTCCAAAAAGTAGGAGGCTGATGGACTCTCTGCTTTGTGGTTCTACAGCATTCTCTCCTCATTTTCAAAAGGAACTCTTTCCAAAATGTCTCCTCTTCTGTAAGATTTCAGTAAATTAATCAAGACCCAGGCAGAATGGGTGGAAACATATGTGCATCTGATCAAGCCACATCTCCATGGAGATAACCTAATCAAGTTTCCAGCCTATAGTACTGGATAGGGATTAGAAGAAACCGTTGCTCCTACAAGATCGTTTAGGATTAAAACATGACTTTTCTAGGGTACATAAATCCTTTCAAACTGGCACACCCGCTAATCTGAATTTCTCTCTTAATAGGAATTTTAGGTAATTCATCTGCCCATGAAAAAGCTGACAGCACTAGCCCATATTCATACTGTGCAACCTCCTGTTCCTGGTCTTTTTTCACCTATGCCTTGATTCTATCCCTTTCTATCCTTAGAGACATTGCTCCTCTGTATTTTGTAGATTCTCCTGTGGCTGCTGCCATTGCTGCTGTTGCCACCAGTCTTCACCACCACCGTCATCTTCATCATCATTGTCGTTGGCAGTATGGCTCAGAGGTTAAGAACAAAAGCTCTGAAGCCAGACTGCCTGGGTTTGAATCCCAGCTGAGTGATTTGTTTCTGCATCTGTAAAATGAGGAAAAGAATAGTCTGTCAACAAGTAGTGGAGTTGAGAGGTTCAAATACTAGTAAATGGCAATGCCTGGCATACAGTTCCAGCTGCTGTCATCCACCTTCTCCTGCCCCCATCAGTAACGTCTCAGTTATCTAGTGCAGCATAATAAACCACCCCACTGCTTTTTGCAGCTTAAGATAATTACTTTTTGATTTTTATTCTTATTTTGTGAAAAAAATAAGTATTTTTATATCTTATGATTTTACTTGTTAGGAATTTAGGCCAAGTTCAACTGGGTGATTCTTTTGTGCTCTTTCTCTTTGTGACTAAGATCCCTTGGTGGCTTTCACATTTTTTTTTTTTTTTAGTGTTTCTATATACTATTTTAAAAAAATTTTTACTGATAAAACAATGTACAAACATACATTCTTAACATACAAACATTCCATACATGGTGTACAATCATTGGCTCACAATATCATCACATAATTGTATATTCGTCACCATGATAATTTTTTAGAATGTTTGTGTCACTCCAGAAAAAGAAATAAAAAGAAAAAACTCATACATGCCATACTCCTACCCCCCCACTCATTGACCACTAGTATTTCCATCTACTCAATATATATATATTTTTAATTTTAACATTTGTTCCCCTATTTATTTATTTATTTTGTATGGGCTACCGGGAATCAAACCCAGGTCTCCAGCATGGCAGGCAAGAAGTCTGCCTGCTGAGCCACCGTGGCCTGCCCCATTTATTTATTTTTAATCCATATGTTTTACTTATCTGTCCACACTGTACATAAAAGGAGCATCAGACACAAAGTTTTCACAGTCACACAGTCACATTATGGAACCTATATCATTATACAGTCATCTTCAGGAAACATGGTTACTGTAACACAGCTCTATTGTTTTGGGTACTTCCCTCTAGGCTAATATGCTTTAAACTAAAAAAGGATATCTATGCAATGTGTAAGAATAATCTCCAGGATAACCTCTCGACTCTGTTTGAAGTCTCTCAGCCACTGACACTTTATTTTGTCTCATTTCTCTTTTCCCCATCTGCGCCGGGGCAAAAACCAGCAGCCTCTCACCTTTTACTGGAGGTTCAACTGAGCTGGGAGTCTATTTTTAGTAGTCGGAATTTGTTGATTCCCCAATTGGAGCTGGGTTGAGCTCAGCCCCTTGCTGTCAGTAAAGTCTCTTTCCTTTCCTCACGAGGAACCAGCCTGTGGGGGAGGGGCCCTGGCCTCCACGGCTTGGGGGTCTCAGTTCTGGGTGGGATTGCAGCTGGTCCAGCTTGTCCAGACTTTCTTTTGTTGCTTGTCCTTTTGATGTCCTGTATAGGCAGGTATTGTGATTTTAACAAATTGTAGGTTTGTGGCAAGCCTGCATTGGGCAAGTCTAGCACATGTTCACTTCATGTCTTTGTGTCACATTTTGGTAATTCTCCCAATATGTCAAACTTTTTCATTATTATTATATCTTTTATGGTGATCTGTGATCTTTAGTGTTACTCTTTTAATTGTTTTGTGGTGCCACAAGCTGCTCCTGTGTAAGACCATAATTTAATCAGTGAATGTTGTATATGTTCTGATTTGTCTACCAACTATCTATTCCCCCATCTCTCTGTGTCTTGCTGAGCCTCTCTAGTCCTTGAGACACAACAGTATGGGCAGTAGGCCATTTAGTAACCCTGCAATGGCCTCTTCAGGTGAAAAGAAGGGTCACTCTTCTGTCATTTTAAATCAAAAGCTCGAAATGGTTAAGCTTAGTGAGGACATCTTGTTGAAAGTGGGGAGAGTCCAAAATCTAGGGCTCTAGGGCTAAATAGTTAGCCAAGTTGTAAGTGCAAAGGAAAAGTTCTTGAAGAAATTAAAAGTGCTACTCCAGTGAACATACAATTGGTAAGAAAGTAAAACAGCCTTATTGCTGATAAGGAGAAAGTTTTAGTCATCTGGATATAAGATCAAACCAGCTGCAACAGGGCGGCTGCCGTGGCTCAGCAGGCAGAGCTCCAACCTGCCATGCTGGAGGTCTGGAGTTCGATCCCTGGTGCCTCCTGCCCATATGCAAATTTAAAAACAAAAACAAAAACAAAAAAAACCAGCTGCAACATTTTCTTAAGCCAATGACTAATCCAGAACAAGGGCCTAACTCTTCAATTCTGTGAAGCCTGAGAGAGGTGAGGAAGCTACAGAAGAAATGTTTGAAGATTACGAAGACTGGTTCATGAAGTTTAAGGAAAGAAGCTGTCACTATGATGTAAAAGTGCAAGGTGAAGTGACAAGGCTTGATATAGAAGCTGCAGTAAGTTATTCAGAAGATCTAGCTAAGATAATTGATGAAGGTGGTAACAGTAAACAACAGATTTTCAGTGTAGACAAAACAGCCTTCTCTGTTGGGAGAAGATACCCTCTAGGACTTTCCTAACTAGAGAGGACTATTCAATGCCTGGTCTCAAAGCTTCATAAATGTAATAGTAAAGCCTGTATGATAGCACATCTGTTTACGAAATGGTTTACTGAATATTTTAAGCCCACTGTTGAGACTTACTGCTCAGAATAAAAGATTCCTTTCAAAATATTATGCTCATAGGCAGTTTACCTGGTCACCTAAGAGCTCCAGTGGAGATATACTATGAGATGAATATTGTTTCCATGCCAGGGAGCACAACATCCATTCTGCAGCCCATGGATCAAGCAGTTGTTTCGACTTTCAAATTTTATTTGTTAAGAAATATATCTCATAAGGTGACAGCTGCCATAGATAGTGATTCTTCTAAATGGATCTCGGCAAAGTAAATTGAAAACCTTATGGAAAGGATTCACCATTCTTGTTACTGTTGAAAACATTAGTGATTCATTGGAGCAGGTCACAATAGCAAAATTAACAGGAATTTGGAAGAAGTTGATTCCAATGCTCATGGATGACTTTGAGGGCTTCAAAACTTCAGTGGAGTAAGTAACTACAGATGTGGTAGAAATAGCAAGAGAACTAGAATTAGACGT
Source organism: Myrmecophaga tridactyla (assembly GCA_004026745.1). Classification (NCBI taxonomy): domain Eukaryota; kingdom Metazoa; phylum Chordata; class Mammalia; order Pilosa; family Myrmecophagidae; genus Myrmecophaga; species Myrmecophaga tridactyla. The sequence goes on along the minus strand of PVIY010060781.1, from coordinate 5,107 downwards.
GGAGCCTGAAGATGTGACTAATTTGCTGTACTCTTGTGATAAAACTTTAATGGATGAGGATGAGGAGTTGCTTCTTAAGGATGAGCAAAGAGTGGTTTCTTGAGATGGAATCTACTCTTGGTGAAAATGCTGTGAACATTGTGGAGATGATACAATGTGGAGATGACAACAAAGGATTTAGAATAATACATCAACTTAGTTGATAAGGCAGTGGCAGGATTTGAGGGAATTGACTCTAATTTTGAAAGAAGTTCACTCTGTCGTGAAAGGAAGAGTCAATCCATGCAGTAGACTTCATTGTTGTCTTATTTTGAAAAATTGCGAACAACCATCCCAGCCTCCAGCAATCACCACCCTGAGCAGTCAGCAGCTGTCAACTTCGACGCAAAGCCCTCCACCAGCAAAAAGATTGCTTAGATGATGGTTAGAATTTTTAGCGATAATGTATTTTTTAGACATAATGCTATTCCACACTTACAGTGTAAACAATTTTTCTGTGTACTGGGAAATAAAAAAAATTGTGTGATTCTCTTTATTGTGATACTCACTTTATTGCAGTGGTTTAGAACTAAACCCACAATATCTCCAATTATGCTTGTACAAACACTTTGTATAAGCCACGGTCATGAGGATTTACTCTTGTTTTTTTTTTTTCCTGAGATTTTTATAGTTTTTACTCTTAAATTTAGACCTATGATTCTTTTGGGATTAATTTTTGCGTAACCATTTTTAACTTCTACATTGTTTGATTTGTCAGGCAGTCACTCTCCATGAAAACTCTCATCCTGTGACTTCTAAGCCTATTTCTTGTCTTGTCTCTATCCTTTCCTTTTTATTTACCCACCCACTATATGCTAAAAACTGTTCTGGGTGCTAGTTCTCCTTCTTTTCAATTTATAGTCTTCTGCTGGACAAGTTTCTCTCCTCTCTTGCTACCATGTGTATGCTGATGGCTCCCAAATCAGCACCTCTACCTTTCAGAGTGAGTCCAGCTGCCCTCCTAAATTTCGAGTCCAGCTATCCTGAAATTGTGGGCCATATCTAAGTAATTTTTATATATCTGCTGCCTAGCACATGAGTCACATAATGGGTGCTTAGAAAATACTACACGTACATTCTTTTTTTGTTTGTTTGTTGTATGGTGGGGTCACATTTCATTCTTTTTCCATGTGAATATCCTGTAATTGCAGCACCATTTGTTGAATTTTTGTTTGTTTTGCTTGCTTGTTTTTTTTTTTTTTGGACAGTGTTTGGACTGGAAATTGGACCCAGGTCTCCCACATGGCAGGCAAGAATTCTACCACTGAACTACCCCTGCAGTCCCTGCACATATATTCTTAAAGCTATTGTTCAAGGTTTTATAAAAACTGAATAGAAATGGAGCAGTTTGTATGCTCAGTGAAGATGGTATTTAGAGATTTAGTAAAGATGAACTTAATTTAGGGCTTGAATATATTTCAAATGAAAGATTGGGATTAAAGTTACTGTAAAATAAGTAGCCATATCAGCAGACTTGTAAATTTGAGCCATCTTGGCATCTTTTAAGTTATTCTTAAACTGAGGTGCGTTGGCATTTGCAGTACCTGCCTGTGTTCTTTAGACCAGGTGTACCGATGAGGAGCGTTTCCCATTTGCATGAGTACAGTTGTGTGAGTAGCTTCTCTGCTGTTATCTGTTGGAGAATCCTTTGCAAACTCACTATTGATACATATTTGTGAAACATATCAAATCAGATTTCTAAAAATGAACTATGTTGCTTTTAGCAGGCCCTGTCTGTATGGGACAGTCTCATGACTTTAAATATGTGGTCAAAAGTTTACTGTCCTGTTCATTTTAGAGTAGACTTAATAGCTTGTTGATAGTTCTCCTTTTATTTGCTGAACAGTGGTAAGGACAGAAGTGCCCATGGTTAGTGGAGGGGTGGGAGATGCTGATCAGCCACATGCCTCCGAGACACAAAGAAGCTTCACAGGCCAAGACCCTGGCTGTTGAGTAAATTAGAGTGACTCTCTTATGAAGACAGCATTTATCAAGCTGATGTGGTGGTTTTATGAAATGCTGTTGAATATTGATTTAAGACAGTAATTTCTTTTATTTTGATTTTAGGAACCTAGAAAGATTGTGCCATGAATGGTGATACACGGGCTGCAGTGGTGACCTCACCACCCCCGACCACGGCCCCTCACAAGGAGAGATACTTCGATAGGGTGGATGAGAATAATCCAGAGTACCTACGAGAGAGGAACATGGCACCAGACCTTCGCCAGGACTTCAATATGATGGAGCAGAAAAAAAGGGTGTCCATGATTCTGCAGAGTCCTGTAAGAGAAGGAGCCTTTTCTCTCGTCAAGTGTCGCCTTCCCTTTGCCTCTACTTCAGATCATGTGTTCTGTTGTATGAGTGGCATAGTCAATTTATCTTAGCACAAGAAATCAGTGATAGAGTTGGTACTTGGTTTGTTGAAGGATTCAGGTTAGTTCAAGTTATCAAGCATAATAAATGAAAGAACTTCAGTGTCATTAAGGGTAACAGGTGTTTATTTGTCCTTTTTGCTCTCATTACTTCTCCAGAGGGTCTTTATATTTTGGGGCCATTTAAAAACTCACCAGTGACTCCAGAATACTCAGCACTGTGCTGGGCATGTTGTAGATCCTAACTGTACCTTCTTACTGATTGAATTGACCTGTAGTTATGGTTAGCATAACCTCATACTGAGGGAGAATCTTCTGATTGCATCTTCAGGTGAAGTCATGCTGGCGGTCATTGTCTCATATCGATGCTGTCACCCTTGTACACGTGCGCATGCACATTTTTTCCCCCTTCTACTTTTGACTGTCATTTTGCATAGTCCTTTTTTTTTTTTAAATTACTGTCTCTTATGCACCAGGGACTGTTCCAAGAACTGGGGATTTAACAGTAAAGCAGATGTATAAAGCCTCTAACTTTAATAGATTTTATTCGGTTGTTTTTATCCTTTACATATTGTTGAGGTATAACTTATATAAAATGAAGTGCACACACCTTAATTATACAGCTTGATGAATGTTGATGTTTGTGTAACATCTGTGTAACTTCCCATATCAGCTATATTCTAGTTAAAGGAGAGAAACAGTAAACAAGCAAACAGAAGTGCAGTGCAGAAAGAGTAGGATGATGTGATTGTGGTTGGAAAAGGCCTCTCTTAGCAGGGTAGATTTAATCTGAATACTGAATGATGGGAATTGGGGAGAAACATTCCAGGTCAAAGTCGCAGCTCACATAACATTCCTGGGACAGGGATGAGCTTGATGTGCTTGAAGAACCAAAAGAAGGCCAGTGTGGCTTGAGCATGGAAGAAGGCAGTGGGAAGAAAGATGCAGTGAGGTTGCAGAGAGAGGAGGGGCAGATCATGAAAGGTGATGTAGGCTATGCAAGGAGTTTGTATCTCATTCAGAATGCAGTAGAGGATCATTGCAGGGCTGTAAACGGAGAGTGACATGATTCTGTAATTCAGAAAGCCCTTTTGGGTTTGATACAGAGGATTGCACAGGCAAGAGAGAAGCAGTCTTCTAAACAATAGGTAATGGTAGCTTGGTCCTAGGTGGTGATAGATGTGGAGATGGGTAGATTCCCTTCGATTGTACTTTGAAGCTGATGGATTTGGTAACGGGAGTGAAAGGAAAGGATCAGGATAACAGCTAGGTTTTTGACTTGATCAGTTTTCCTAGGTAAAAGAAACAAGAACCAAGTAAAAGTGACTAGGGATAGAGTGAAAACTTTAAACTTAAGGTCCCTGCTTTATGCCAGGTGCTGTGCTAGAGCACTGGCATGCAACGAAAGAGAGGAGAAAAACCCTACTCTCAAGTTACTTAGAGGACACAGAATGCATCACAGTGTTATGGCCTAAATGCACTGTGGGGTTCTGGATGAGGCTCTAGAACAGATAAAGGACATGAGCAGAAACAGTGGTGATAGCCAAATGAAGTCTGGACTTTTGCTAACAGTAATATGACAATGCTAGTTTCTTAGTTTTGACAAATGCACCGTGGGAATGTAAGGTGTTAACAATGGGAGATCTGGAAACCCTCTGTACTATCTTTGCCACTTTTCTGTGAATATAAGATTATTCCAAAAAGGAAAGTTTATTTTAAAAATATGCTGCTTGTGCTATGAGAGAGGTTCATACTAGGGCAGCTCCTTTGGTGAAGCAGCAGGGACCAGAGCAGGTTCTACAGCAGCTTCCTGAAGCAGGTGATGCTTGGGTACTTGCTGCAGTATTTAACAGCATGAAGTTGGCCACAGAATGGGCAACACAAGAAATATCTTTTGTTTACCTCTATAATTCCCTTCCTTGCACTTCACTACTAACAGGACTAAATTACCTCAGTTCACACTTGCATTGTGGTTTGCAACTTCTGTCTTGCACCTGTTCTTCTGAGAACACCTTTTCTCCACCTCTCTGCACCCTCCAGTGGCCCCTCCTCTGTAAATGGTACTTTTTTATTCATTCCTTAGAGCTCTTCTCATCTATCTCCTGTGAAGCCATTCCTAAACAAGGCTCCCTGGAAGTAACTACTGCCTCTGTACACTATTTATGTAGCTTGTAACTAATAATGAGGGTTAATGGAAGACTTGCTCTGTATAAACATTTGCTAGTTACCATATTTACGTTCTTTAATATACTTCTCAAAATATCCCTACACATAGGTGATGGTTACTCAGTTTACAGAAAAAGACTGTGAGGCCCAGAAAGGTGAAGTAAATCTCATCCACCATTCTTCATGTGATTGAGAGCCTTCTATCTGACAAGCACTATCTTAAACACTAGGGATGTGGCATTAACAAAACAGACAAAAGTTTTCAAAGCCCAACTAACAGGATGTATTGCCATCCACTTTGTGGCTAAATTGGAAGAGAGATAGAATGACATAGTTTTTCCACACTTTTTATTGTAAAATATAGCATGTATGCTAAACAAAGAAAGAAAAAACAATATTTCAAAGCACATGTCAACAAGTAGTTACATAACAGTTTTCAGTTTGTCATGGGCTACCATTCCACCACCTCAGATTTTGCCTTCTAGCTGCTTCAAAACACTGGAGGCTAGAAGGAATATTATTATAGTGAT
>PVIY010060780.1:0-11502 GCA_004026745.1 Myrmecophaga tridactyla | reverse complement strand
GCCAAGTGGTGGTGCCTGTTTGTCTGGTTGGGCAAGTGCTGGCCTGTCTGTTGCTATGAATACATTTCATAGAATTAGATCATGATTACGTCAACTGCATCCACAGCTGATTCCATTTGTAATCAGTCAAGGAGAATGTCTTCTGCAATGAGTGATGCTTAATCTAATCACTGGAAGCCTTTTAAGGAGGATTCAGAAGAGACAGGCTCTTCTTCCTGCTTTGGCTGGTGAACCTCTCCCGTGGAGTTCATCCAGACCCTCCATTGAAACTGTCAGCTTCAGAGCCTACCCTACAGATTTTGGACTCTACATTCTCACGGTTACATGAGACACTTTTATAAATTTTATATGAACCAATATTTCCTGTTGATTCTGTTTCTCTAGAGAACCCTAACTAATACACCATTTCAGTCTTTATCAGTCTATCTTTCCTTATGGTTTCATATGTGCCTCCAGCCCTCCTCTCTCTATCATTCTCACATTCAGCTTCATTCAGCATGCTTACATTTTTGTGCTACAATCAGATAATATTGTGCTATCCATTTCTGAATATTTAGTCAGTCCTGTTGCACTATCTGTATCCCTTCAACTCCAATTACCCAATCTCCATCCTATTTCTATCTCCTGATAACCTCTGTTCTTAACTTAAATCCTCCAAGTTCACTCATTAGAGTTATTTCATATCAGTGAGACCATACAGTATTTGTCCTTTTGCTTTAGGCTAATCTCACTCAGCATAATGTCTTCAAGGCTGATCCATGTTGTTACATGCTCCATGACTTTATTCTGTCTTACAATTGCATAATATTCCATAATATGTGTATACTGTAGCTTGTTTAGCCAGTGTTATAATGGTGCTATAAACACTGGTATGCAATTGTCCATTTGTGACCTTGCTCTCACGTCCTCTGAATAGATATCTAGCAATGGTATTGCTGGATTAATTCTTTCTTGAATGCTTGGTAGAATTCACATGTAAAACCATCTGGTCCTGCACTTTTCTTCTTTGGGAGCTTCATGATGACTAATTCAATTTCTTTACTTGTAACTGGTTTGTTGAGTTCATCTGTTTCTTCTCGAGTCAATGTTGGTGGTTCATGCCTTTCTAGGAAGTTGTTTATTTCATCTACATTGTCGAGTTTATTAGCATAAAGTCGTTCATAGTATCCTCTCATTACTTCCTTTATTTCTGTGGGGTCAGTGGTTATGTCTCCTCTTCCATTTCTGATTTTATTTATTTGCATCTTCTCTGTTCTTCTTTTTGTCAAACTTGGTAAGGGTCCATCGATTTTATTGATTTTCTCAAAGAACCAACTTTTGGTTTTGTTGATTTTCTTGATTGTTTTCAATGTCTCAATTTCATTTATTTCTGCTCTAATCTTCATCATTTCTTTCCTTTTGTTTGCTTTGGGGTTAGTTTACTGTTGTTTCTCTAGTTCTTCCAAGTGAACAGTTAATTCTTCAATTTTTGCTCTTTCTCCTCTTTTCATACAGGCATTAAAGGCAATAAATTTCCCTCTTAGCACTGCCTTTGCTGCATCCCATAAATTTTGATATGTTGTGTTTTCACTTTCATCTGCCTTGAGATATTTACTGATTTCTCTTGTAATTTTTTCCTTGCCTCAATAGTTGTTTAAGAGTGTGCTGTTGAGCCTCCATATATTTGTGAATTTTCTGGCCCCCTAGCTGTTATTGATTTCCAACTTATTCCTTTATGATCTGAGAAAGTGCTGTGTATGATTTCAATCTTTTTAAATTTTTTGAGACTTGCTTTGTGACCCAGCATATGGTCTATCATTGGAAATGAGCCATGAGCACTTGAGAAAAAGGTGTATCCTGCTTTTACTGGCTATAATGTTCTATAAATGTCTGTTAAGTCTAGTTCATTTATTATTATGTATTATTCAAATTGTTTCTTTACTGATCCTCTGTTTAGATGTTCCGTCCATTGATGAGAGCGGGGAATTGAAGTCTCTATTATCGTAGATGTGTCTATTTCTCTTTTCAGTGTTTCCTCACGTATTTTGGAACACTCTGACTTGGTGCATAAATATTTATGATTGCTATGTCTTCTTGTTGAATTGTTCCTTTTAAGTGTCCTTCTTTGTCTTTTTAAATTGTTTTATATTTGAAGTCTAATTTGTTGGATATTAGTATAGCTACTCTTGCTCCTTTCTGATTTTTGCTTGCCTGGAATATCTTTTCCTAGCCTTTCACTATCAAACTATATTTGTCCTTGGGGCTAAAATGCATTTCCTATAGACAGCATATAGACGGGTCTTGTTTTTTAATCCATTCTGCCAGTCTATGTCTTTTGATGGGGGAGTTTAATCCATTAACATTTAGTGTTATTAATGTAAGGGTAGTACTTTCTTTTACCACTTTGCCTTTTGGATTTTATATGTCATATCTAATTTTTTTTCTCTTTTTACCTTTACTAGTAGTCTTCATTTCTACACTCTTCTCCACAACTCTCTCTCCTGTCTTTTCTTATCTGTCTCACCTGCTCCCGTAAGTATTTCTTGCAGATCTGGTCTCTTGGACACAAATTTTCTCAGTGACTTTTGTCTGCAAATGTTTTTATTTCTCCCTCATTTTTGAAGGACAATTTTGCTGGATATAAAATTCTTGGTTGGTAGTTTTTCTCTTTTAGAATCTTAAATATATCATACCACTATCTTCTCCCCTCCATGGTTTCTGCTGAGAAATCTACACATAGTCTTACTGGTTCCTTGTATGTGATGGATCGATTTTCTCTTGCTGCTTTCAAAATTCTCTTTCTCTCTCTGACATCTGACATTCTGATTAGTAAGTGTCTTGAAGTATGTCTTTTTGGATCTATTCTGTTTTGGGTACACTGCACTTCTTCGATCTGTAATTTTAAGTCTGTCATAAAAGTTGGGAAATTTTCAGTGATAATTTCCTCCATTAGTCTTTCTCTTCCTTTTCCTTTCTCTTTTCCTTCAGGGACACCCACAACATGTATATTTCTGCACTACATTTTGTCATTCAATTCCTTGAGTCCCCATTCATATTTTTCCATTTTTTCCCTATATTTTCTTTTGCTTATTGGATTTCAGTTGTCCTGTCCTCCAGTTCACTAATCCTTTCTTCTGCTTCTTGAAATCTAACATTATAGGTTTCCATCATTTCTTTTCATCTCTTCTACTGTGACTTTCATTTCCATAAGTTCTGTGATTTGCTTTTTTAGACTTTGATTTCTTTTTTGTTTGCCCATTGCCTTCTTTATAGCACCCCTTAATTCACTGATTTGATATTTGATGAGATTTTCTACATCTGCTCAAACATCCTGAATTAGTTGTTTCAACTCTTGTACCTCATTTGAATTGTTGGTTTGTTCCTTTGTCTGGGCCATACTTTCAATTTTCCTAGTATGACTCATTATTTTTTGCTGGCATCTAGCCATTTAATTTTCTTAATTAATTTATTCTGGATATTGTTTTCACTCTTTTACCTAGGATTTTCTTGCTGGATGGCTTTTTTTTCTATCTGTTCTTTGACATTCAGATCAGCTTATTCTAAACGTCTAGCATATATTTTGTTTAATGGACCAGAAATTTTCAGTTCTCATTTTTGTTTCTTGACCTGCCTGTATGGACCCTTTTATTTTCCTTAGGAGAGTCTACTTGGATATTATAGACCCCAGATTTTTCCATACCAGACTGGCCTCCTCTCAGAAGGAAAGAGCCACCTGCATCAGTTTTTCCTGAGGGGAGACCCAGCAGATTGACAGACTTTCCTATGAAGCCTCTAGACTCTGTGCTTTTTCTGTCCTGCCCAGTATATGGTGCTTGTCCTCCTGTGGTTTCCCACCAGTATAAAATGATATGGTACCTTTAACTTCAGCAGACTTTCTCTGCTGGGGGTGTGGTTGTGACAGAGGGGAGGTTGAAGGCTGGCTTTAGTTCCTTCAGTTTTCCAGTCTCTGAGGTCTGAATTCCTTGAGGGAGGGATTCCACCTGAGCTGGGTCCCACCCCTCTCCTGGGGAAGGCACAGCCTCCAGGGAATTAACACCTTTCACCTGATGTGGTAGTTAGATTCAGGTGTCAACTTGGCCAGGTGAAGGTGCCTAGTTCTATTGCTGTGGACATGAGCCAATGGCATGTGAACCCCCATCTGTTGCCGATTACATCTGCAGTTGGCTAGGAGGCATGCCTGCTGCAATGAATGATGTTTGATTTAATTGACTGGTGCTTAAATGAGACAGCTTGACGTAGCACAGCCAAAGCAGCTCAGCATACCTCATCTCAGCACTTCCAACTCAGCCCAGGCCTTTGGAGCTGCAGAAGGGAATCACCCCCAGGGAAAATTGTTGGAAATCAGAGGCCCAGAGAGAAGGCCAGCAGAGATCGTACTGTGCCTTCCCATGTAAGAAAGAACCTCAGATGAAAGTTAGCTGCCTTTCCTCTAAAGAACTAATGAAATAAATCCCCTTTTATTAAAAGCCAATCCATCTCTGGTGTGTTGCATTCCAGCAGCTAGCAAACCAGAACACCTAACCAACCTCTTTGTCTCTGAGACAAGCTTACTTCTGCCCTTGCCTGGGGCAATTGGAGCCTGAGAAGCCTTGGGATTGTATCTAATAAGCAGTTAAGCAGTAGAAACAAAGCAAAAAAAATCCTTTTCAGAGAAGGGCCCCCCATTCCTTGGGATTGTTAATCAAGAGCTTTAGTTGGTATGTTGCTCTATGTATTGCCAGGTCCCACATGCCCCCTCTTTTTTTCTCTTTAGGGTCCAGACCTTTTCAAGTATTTTGTGCTGTCCAATCAAAAAAAAAAAAAAAGTGTTTTTTTTTTCCTGTTAGCCATGGCCCTTTTGTGGTGGGGCAAAAAATAGTAACTTTAGTTCTTATTCAAGGTTTACCTGAGCTGGGGGCCTATTTTTAATAGTCATAATTTGTTAATTCCACAATTGGAGCTTAGAGCCTTACCTGAGCTAAGAGTCTGCTGCTAGTAAAGTCTCTTTCCTTTCCCATCTGGGAACCAGCCTGTGGGGGAGGGATGCTGGCCTCTATGGCTTGGGGAGCTCATGAGTCTGCGTGGGATGGCAGCTGGTCCAGCGTGTCTAGACTGGTGTACACTGTTTGTCCAATCACTGATGTGGCCCCAGCAGTTGTTCTGTACTGTCCTGGCTATTTATTAGCTGCTCTGGAGTATGAACTAAATTCCACACCTCACTAAGCCACTGTCTTGGAACATCTCCCACAGTGCTATTGTATTTTAAAACTCCTCAAGAATTCACAAAGAGAACAACTAAGTAAGTTCCATATTATTGCAAATACAAGATCAGTATGCATAAACCAATTGTATTTTTCATCTTGCAAAATTTAGAAAACAATTCAATTTACAATCCAGTAAAAATAATACAATAAGAATAAATTTAAGAAAAGAAGTGTAAAATTATATACTTAAAACTCGGACACATTATGGAAATCAGTTAAATATCTACATAAATGGAAAAAAATCCCAATTTCATGGGTCAGAAAACTTGAAATCATTAAAAAGACAATATAACCCAATTTCACCTAAAGCCTTAATAAAATCTAAAATCCTAGCTGAAAAGTCCCCTTGGGGGACTTGGGAGAAAGGAGGAGAGAAAATATTAAACTTCCCCATCTGGGTAATTTCTGATGTTCTTGCAAGCAGTGGGGAAGAAAATTCAGTAGGCTGCCCTCAGTCTTGGGGCTCACCCCTATGACACTTATTCCTGAAAAGAGAACTAAGCCTATGTATAATTATGCCTAAGAGTCACCCCCAGAGAACCTCTTTTGTTGCTCAAATGTGGCCTCTCTAAGCCAACTTAGCAGGTAAACTCACTGCCTTCCCCTCTATGTGGGACATGACTCCCAGGGGTGTAAATCTCCCTGGCAATGAAGGAAATGACTCCTGAGAATGAGGTGGGACCCAGCATCATGAGATTGAGAAAGACTTTTTGACCAAAATGGGGAATATAGAAATGAGACAAAATAAAATTTCAGTGTCTGAGAGATTTCAAACAGAATTGAGAGGTTATCCTGGTGGTTATTCTTGTACATTATATAGATATCTCCTTTTAGCTTATGGTATACTGGAGTGGCTAAAAGGAAGTACCTGAAACTGTTAAACTTTATTCTAGTAGCATAGATTCTTAAAGAGGATTGTATAGCTATATAGATTTTACAGTGTGACCATGTGATTGTGAAAACCTTGTGACTAATGCTCCCTTTTTCCACGGTATGGACAGATGAGTAAAAATATAAAGACATAAAGTAAATAAATAATAAGGAATGTTAAGGGGGTAAAAATCATTGATAGATTACAATATGAGTGGTCAATGAGAGTGAGGGGAATGGGGTATGGGATATATGGGTTTTTCCTTTTTTCCCCTTTTCTGGAGTGATGCAAATGTTCTAAAAATTATCATGGTGATGAATACACCACTATGTCACTATGTGACAATATTGTGAGCCACTGATTGCATACTTTGGATGGACTGTATGCGTGTGAAGATAGCTCAATAAAAATACTTTTTAAAAAAACCTAGTGAGGCAGTTTACAAGTTTAACCTCAGTATTATTGTATAACTTTATGAACTGATGTGTGTCACTTTATGTATTTATGCATGTTACTCTTGATTTGTGTGCATCACTCTATACACTTATGCCATTCATAAAGGTATATGAATGTAAGCTTTCTTAAAGGAAGAAAAGCAGGATGTCTGCAGTGCCGTAAATCACATCCCAGGTTTACTCAAGCATGTCCGAAGATATCAGTGTGCAAGCAGGGAGGCTACCAGGCCTGTTTTTTGTCATGTCCAGGAGCTGCCCTTATTTCAAACAAGAGTTCAGCTAAGGGACAGATAGTAACTCCCACTCTGCAAGTTCTTTCTCTGTACTTTTCCAGTGTTCACCACCCATTCCCTTAGTAACTCCTTCCTTGCTCACTAGCCTATATAATCTAGAAACCAAGAGTATTCGGGGCTCAGACTTTGGTCAGAAGTCCTTTGGGCCTGCCAGAAATAAAAGTTTGTCCACTTCTCAGAGGCTCAGGTGCTTTCTTGGGTGGATAAGAGTTTTCCATACTTCACTAGCTGCTATATGTTCTAAAAATTAAGGCATCCAGAATAGCCAAAATGAATATTGAAATATCAAAAAAGATATTGATATCACAATATATAAAAAAAGAATAAAGTAGACAGCTTCACACTTCCTGATATCAAAACTTAGTACAAAGCAAGGGTAATCAAGACAACGTGCTACTAGCACAAGTATAGACATCTATATCATGGAAGTATTAATTAGAGTCCAGAAGAAAAACAATACATCTATGGACCCCTGATTTTCTGCAAGGGTATCAAGATTATTCTCTGAGGAAAGTGCCTTTTCAACAAATGGTGCTGGAACAATGGGATATCTACATGTAAAAAAAACTACATGTAAGAGTTCTTACGTCACACTATATACTAAAATGGACTCAAAATAGATTAAAGCATAAATGAAAGAGCTAAACATATAAAATTCCTAGAAGAAAACATAGGAGTAAATTTTCATGATGTTGGATTTGACATAGCATTCTTAGATATGACACAAAATAATCAGCCACAAGTGAAAAATATATAATGTCCACTTGTTCAAAATTAATAATCTTTGTGCTTCAAAGGATACTATCAAGAAAATGTACCTAAGAATGGGAGAAAATATTTGCAAATATACATCTTGCATAAGGGACTTGTATCCAGAATATAAAAAGAACTCATACATCACAATAACACAAAAGAAAAACAAGTCAGTGAAATAATGAGCAAAGGATCTGAAAATAAATTTTTTTCTAAGGAAGACATACAAATGAGCAATAAGTTCTTAAGAAGATGCTCTATATCATTATTTATCAGGGAAATGCAAACAAATCCACAATGATATACTGCTTTGTAACCACTAGGGTTGCTGGTATCAAAAAGTCATAAATGACAAGTGTTGGCATGAGTGTGGAGAAATCAGAATCCTCAGAGATTTTTGGGTAAATTGTAAAATGGTGCAGCTGCTTAAAAAAACAGTGACAGTTCCTAAATTGGTAAATCATATAGATTTCTTGTGACCCCACAAATCCATTAGTCTATGAAAGATAACTTGATCGCTTCCAGTTCTTGACAATTTACAATGCTGTTATAAAATTAATGCACAGGCTTCTGTGTGAACATGTTTTTTGTTTTATGTGTTGTAAGTTTTATTCACATCTTAATGTGACATTTTGTTATAACATTCAATGTTTATTACATATATATCCAGCCAAAAGGTAGACTTATTTATAAATTTCAGACTGACCTTCCCAGGTAGGTATTTTTACCTTCATTTAACAGATTAAGCCCATTTATCTACCTCAACTTTGGTGAAAGTTGAGGTAGATAAATGGGCTCACCTAAGGTCACAGAACTAATTTGTCTTTTAACAGAGTCCTGCCTGATTTAAAAATCATTCTACTCTGGTAGATCTTAACCAGTGGTGTATACTTTTAATTACCTGGGGGAATTTTTAATTTTCTTTTTCTTTTTTTTTTTTTTAACATGGACAGGCACTGGGAAATGAACTCGCGTCTCTGGCATGGCAGGCGAGAACTCTGCCACTGAGTCACTGTGGCCTGCCCGTGGGGAAACTTTTAAAAATGAAATTTATTTAAATTAACTTTACTCAAAGAAATACACATAAATAGTTCAAAAAATCAAATAATACCATTAGAGTGATAGTGAAATAGTGTTCCTCTGCTTTTTCTTTACCTACCCCTATTTCCTTTCTCCAGAGATAACTACATTTTCTTAATTATTTCTTATTGTAGTTACCTCTATTTTTCTGAATATACTGCTTTTTTGACACTTTAAAATATTAGATTTTGATTGACTCTCCCCAACCACACACACCTCTCCTCCCTCTACTCTTCCCAATGTTACATAATCATTTCACATTAAATCAGTATCAGATTAAAAATGACTGTCTTTATATAACTAGTATTATTAACAGCTGAGTTCTGAAGTGTAGTTCTCTAACAACTTTTAAATTTTCCCGTGTTCAAAATCACTTCAGTTTTGTTTTCTTCATCTTTAAAATCCACGTATCATTAATTCACCTCTAGTCATTGAAAAACTAAACATCTCTTATTTGTACATTCAAATATATCAATTATTCTTACTTTTTAAATAATTTATTAATTAAAAAATTACAAGAGACACAAACATACTTAATATATGTTCATTCCGTTCTACATATATAATCAGTAATTCACAATAGCATTACATAGTTGCATATTCATCATCATGAACATTTCTTAGAACATTTGCATCAATTCAGAAAAAGAAATAAAAAGACAACAGAAAAATAAAACAAAAACGGAAAAAGAAAAAAAAATTTACATATCATACCCCTTACCCCTCCCTTTCATTGATCACTAGCATTTCAAACTGAATTTATTTTAACATTTGTCCCCCTATTATTTATTTTTATTCCATATGTTCTACTCATCTGTTGACAAGGTAGATAAAAGGAGCATTGGACACAAGGTTTTCACAATCACACAGTCACACTGTGAAAGTTATATTATTATACAATCATCATCAAGAAACATGGTTACTGGAACACAGCTGTACATTTTCAGGTAGTTCCCTCCAGCCTCTCCATTACATCTTGGATAAAAAGGTGATATCTACTTAATGTGTAAGAATAACCTCCAGGATAACCTCTTGACTCTATTTGGAGTCTCTCAGCCATTGACACTTTGTCGCATTTCACTCTTCCCCCTCTTGGTCAAGAAGGTTTTCTCAATCCCTTGATGCTGAGTCTCAGCTCATTCTAGAGTTTTTCTCAATCCCTTGATGCTGAGTCCCAGCTCATTCTAGATTTCTGTCCCACGTTGCCAGGAAGGCCCACACCCCTGGGAGTCATGTCCCACGTAGACAGGGGGAGAGTGGTGAGTTTGCTTGTTGTATTGGCTGGAGACAGAGGCCACATCTGAGCAACAAAAGAGGTTCTCTTGGGGGTAACTCTTAGACCTAATTTTTAGTAGGCTTGACCTATCCTTTGTGGAGTTAAGTTTCATGTGAACAAACCCCAAGACTGGGGTCTCAGCCTATAGTTTTGGTTGTCTGCACTGCTTGTGAGAATATCAATAATTCAACTTGGGGAGGTTGAATTTTCCCCCGTTCTCACTATTCCCCAAAGGGGACTTTACAAATACTTTTCCACTCACTGATCAAATCACTCTGGGATTCATCAGGGCATCACTCTGGACAAACCAATAAAATCTAATGTCCTATCCAAGGTTCTATGTACTTATGTTGTTCAACCAATGATCTACATAAGTTATATTAGGAGATGCACTAGTCAAAATATAAATTTTGTATCAAATAAACATTTTTTGATTTAGTCTCACACATAAGTTGAAATTTTAAAATATTAATTACCATCTATTTTCAGCACCCTGCAGTAATGACATTTCTTTGTTCTTCCTCATGCAAAAACATTTTTAAACTTTTACATTTAGTCATTATCATTATACACGCTAGGCATTCCTAGATTATGCCATCTCAATCTTTATCGTCTATCTTTCTTTTTGATTTCATTTATGTCCCCAGCCCTCCTCTATCATTCTCACATTCAGCTTCATTCAGTGTTTTAACATAATTGTATTACAGTTAGGTAGTGTTGTGCTGTCCATTTCTGAGTTGTTATATTCAGTCCTGTTGCACAATCTGTATCTCTTCAGCTCCAGTTACCCAATATCTTACCCTATTTCTATGTCCTGATGGTCTCTGTTACCGATGAAATATTCCAAGTTTATTCACTAATGTCAGTTCATATCAGTGAGACCATACAGTATTTGTCCTTTTGTTTTTGGCTAAGATCCTTAAGATCCATCCATGTTGTTACATACTTCATAACTTTATTCTGTCTTACAGCTGCATAATATTCCATTGTATGTATATGCCACAGTTTGTCTAGCCACCTGTCCATTGATGAACATTTTGGCTGTTTCCATCTCTTGGTAATTGTAAATAATGCTGCTATAAACATTGGTGTGCAAATGTCTGTTTGGGTCCTTGCTCTCATGTCCTTTGAGTAGAGACAGCATATAGATGGGTCTTGTTTTTTAATCCATTCTGCCAGTCTATGTCTTTTGATTGGGGAGTTTAATCCATTAACATTTAGTGTTATTACGGCATGGGTAATACTTTCTTCTACTATTTTGCCTTCTGGATTTTATATGTCATATCTAATTTTCCTTCTTTTTACCTTTGTTCATAGTCTTCCTTTCTACACTGTCATGGTTAGGGACACGTGTCAACTTGGCCAAGTTGTGGTACCTGCTTATCTGATTGGGCAAGCGCTGGTCTGTCTGTTGCAATGAGGACATTTCATAGGATTAGGTCATGATCACGTCAGCTGCATCCACAGCTGATTCCATTTGTAATCAGCCAAAGGGGAGTGTCTTCTGCAATTAGTGATGCTAAATCTAATC
>PVIY010060779.1:0-11492 GCA_004026745.1 Myrmecophaga tridactyla | reverse complement strand
ACATACTGCCCCGGGCTCAGCCGGGTGATTTGTGGGTTGGCAGCACCTGCTCCGGCTTGTGTTTTAGTTTTACTTAGAACTAGAAACTTCCCCACTTCCTGGCTGCACATTTTGGTGTACATATTCAATAACCAATATGGCAATTTTTAAAAAACTTTTTTTTATTATGTAGTATAACATACATATAAAGCAAAGAAAGAAAAAAGCAATAGTTTTCAAAGCACTCTTCAACAAGTAGTTACAGGACAAATCTCAGGGTTTGTCATGGGCTATCATACAATCCTCTCATATTTTTCCTTCTAGCTGCTCCCGAATATAGGAGGCTGGAGGGCTTAAATATTTTTATCATCAAAATCGACTTTTTTTCTTCGTGAAAAATAACATATATACAACAAAGCTATACATTTCAAAGCACAGCACCACTATTAGTTGTAGAACATATTTCAGAGTTTGACATGGGCTACAATTCCACAATTTTAGGTTTTTACTTCTAGCTGCTCTAAAATACTGGAGACTAAAGGAGATATCAATTTAATGATTCAGCATTCATATTCATTTGCTAAATCCTATCTTCTCTATATAACTCCACCATCACCTTTGATCTTTCCATCCACCATCACCTTTGATCTTTCCATCCCTCTCTTTAGGGGTGTTTTGGCTATGGCAATTCTAAATTTTTCATATTAGAAGGGTCTGTCCATAATATGGGGTAGGAAGATGGAACTATCTGATGTTCTGGAGAGGCTGGGCTAGGTTTCAGGATTTATCTGGACCAGGGACTCATCTGGAGGTTGTAGGTTTCTGGAAAGTTACCTTAGTGCATGGAACCTTTGTAGAGTCTTATATATTGTCCTAGGTGTTCTTTAGGATTGGCTGGAATGATCCTGGTTGGGGCTTGGCAGGTTATGATAGGTAGCAATGTCTACCTGAACCTTGTATAAGAGCAACCTCCAGAGTAGCCTCTCGACTCTATTTGAACTCTCTCAGCCACTGATACTTTATTAGTTATACTTCTTTTCTCCCTTTTGGTCAGGATGGAATTGTTGCTCCCACGGTGACAGGTTGGACTCATCCCTGGGAGTCATCTTCTATGTCGCCAGGGAGACTTTCACCCCTGGATGTCATGTCCCATGTAGGGGGCAGGGAGGGCAATGATTTCACTTGCAGAGTTGGGCTTAGAAAGACTGAAGCCACATCTGAGTCTATTGTTATAGAGGTCCTCCAGAAGTAACTCTTAGGCATGCCTATAGGTAGTCTAAGCTTTTCCGCTACCTACATAAGCTTCACAAGAGTAAGCCTCATGATCAAGGGCATGGCCTATTGATTAGGGTGTCCCTTAAGTTTGACACAGTATCAGGGGTTTCCCTAATGGTCACATTTAATAGTTTAATATTCTTTCTCCCATCCCTCAGAGGACTTTGCCGATACTTTTTGATTATCTGCTTAATATACTGTAGGATGTTTCCAGGCATTACAATAAGCTATACAGGATTAAAGGACCTCTTTCTTATTCTGGGCTCCTTGTGTTTCGGTTGTTCAAATGAGCTATACAATAGGTTGAAATAGATTATGTCTACAGAAAATTTCAGTTCCAGACCAAATAAACCTTTCTTCCATTGGTCCAATGTGGAATTTTAGGACACATGCCTGTGTGAATGGCCCCAACTTCAGACAGTTTGCCTGATCTGATGACCCCATGAGTAGGCTGCCTTGTGGATCACTGGCTCCAAACCTGGCTTGGAAAACACAGCCACACATAGTGAAATGTTGGTGTTGGAACTGGTCTTAGAAATTATCTCCTTATTTCAGATGAGGAACAGGTTCAAAGATGGGAAAGGAGCTACCCTATTCTCCTGCCTCCTCCATAGTTCACACCCCATGCTCTCAAGCCTTGTGCCTTCACTCTTGCCTCCTTCCAATATATTCTCATACAGTACCCCTTCAGGTACCCTGAGCTCTAAAGCTCCAAACCTGCAATGTGCCTGTTCTAGTTTGCTAACTGCCGGAATGCAACACACCAGAGACGGATTGGCTTTTAATAAAAGGGGATTTATTTCATTAGTTCTTCAGAGGAAAGGCAGCTAACTTTCAACTGAGGTTCTTTCTTATGTGGGAAGGCACAGGGTGATTTCTGCTGGCCTTCTCTCCAGGCCTCTGGGTTCCAACATCTTTCCCTGGGGTGATTTCTTTCTGCATCTCCAAAGGCCTGGGCTGAGCTGCTAGTGCTGAGATGAGGTATGCTAAGCTGCTTGGGCTGTGCTGCGTGGAGCTCTCTCATTTAAGCACCAGCAAATTAAGTCAAACGTCATTCATTGCAGCAGGCACGCCTCCTAGCCGACTGCAGATGTAATCAGCAACAGATGAGGTTCACGTACCATTGGCTCATGTCCACGGCAACAGAACTAGGCACCTTCGCCTGGCCAAGCTGACACCTGCATCTGACTACCACAGTGCCCTTTTCTGCCTCCACGACTTTGTCTTTGCTGGTCTCTCTGCCTGGTATATTCTCTCTCACTCTTTCTCCATTTGACCAATTTCTATTCCCTCAAGATTCAGCTATGGTGCCACTTTTCTGGAAACTTCCTTTGTAGCTCTCAGTGTTTGAGTCCTTCTCCTTTTGCCTTCCATAATGCCCTGGGCAGATGTTATTATGTATGTGATGCCAGCACCCAGCAGGCAGATGTTCAGAAACTGCCTGTTGACTGACTAAATGAAAGAAAGGCAGGCAGAAGGTGAGATCGAGAGCCCAAGCCTGGGATCCAACACTTCACAGGACTTGCTTAGCTGATTGATGTTAGCTAATAGTTTCCGTGTGTGTGTGTGTGTGTGTGTGAAAAAATGAGAGAGAGAACCTGGTGATCAGAGAGTCTGTCCCCTAGTTTGTTCAGCCCAGTTTGGCACACGAGAAAGAGGGTAGTCACCAGGTGTTCTAGTTTGCTAGCTGCTGGAATGCAACACACCAGAGACGGATTGGCTTTTAATAAAAGGGGATTTATTTTGTTAGTTCTTCAGAGGAAAGGCAGCTAACTTTCCACTGAGGTTCTTTCTTATGTGGAAGGTACAGGATGGTCTCTGCTGGTCTTCTCTCCATGCCCCTGGGTTCCAACAACCTTCCCTGGGGTAACTTCTTTCTGCATCTCCAAAGGCCTGGGCTGAACTGCGAGTGCTGAGATGAGGAATGCCGAGCTGCTTAGGCTGTGCTATATTGTGCTCTCTCATTTAAGCACCAGCCAATTAAGTCAAATGTCACTCATTGCAGCAGACACGCCTCCTTGCCGACTGCAGATGTAATTAGCAACAGATGAAGTTCACGTACCATTGGCTCATGGCCACAGCAACAGAACTAGGCACCTTCACCTGGCCAAGTTGACAACTGAATCTAACTACCACATCAGGTAACCAAGAGAAGGACCAGGGCTCTGTTTCTTCAAGGAGGAAGGCAGACGGAGGCCCCGAGAACCAGAGAGGAGCCTCACTACCACCAACTGCCAGAAGACTTGAAGGGCCTGATGATACTGAGTCTGGCTCCAAATAGAAGCTGAGGTGGAGGAAAACTCAGAGCCTGTTCCTTAAATAGCTTTGCGCCCCTGCCATCTGCTGCCAGGCAGTCAGGAAAGAAAGCAGCATTGCATGGTTTCCTTCAGAGAGTTGTCAGAGCTGTGGCCCTGAGCAATGGAGCCCCTAGTCACAAGCTCCTACCTACTTACTTTGCCTTTCTGGGGCCTGGGACGGGGCTGGAGCTTTCCTGTCCTACCTCTTGCTTAAAGAGGGATCCTTGGTCTCTTGGTTCTCAAAACTGAAGTCCCCCAAATGGAGGAAAGCTATTTGCTCTCCTCCAGACTGCAGTCAATCTGGTTTGGCTTCTCAATCAGGAAGTGGGTCTAGAGAGATTCAACACAAACCCAAGGGTTAGGAAAGAGCCCTAAAAACAGTGCTGTTACTTTGGAATGTTTATATTCTCTTTGGTTTGTGAGATGATGACTAATTCCAGATGAAATGGGATTACAATTCCACTGCTCAATTTCATGTGAAGTTCCTTTTAGCTCAAAGCTGTAAAAAAAAACATTTTGTTCTCTTCCCGTGCTTCCCACTCTGTCTACCTGTACCTCAACTTCAATTATTTTTTCCCCTTCTTCAGTTTAGACAACTACAAACATGCCACATATGAGGGTTTTTGACTGAAGGAATATGTTAACCATTAACCCAAGCCTCTTCAATACAATCAAGGAAGACAGCGCTTCAATTTTTTTTGCAACACGTATCAGCTTGTTTGTAGTAGCATATTGCCATCAGTTGTCAGAGTGACTTTAGTAAACATTTTAAATTGTTCTCCATAATGCTTTCTAAAAAGTTCACATTCCAAGGAAGAGCTTTCTTTATTTGTTTACTAAATGATTGCCATAAACCTTTTGAGCCTTTCTCTCTAATTTCAAATAAGATCAACTAAAGAGGCTTTGTAATTGTAGGGCCTGACCTTAGTCAACAACTGAAATCTCTGTTGAACCCTGTATGAGGGACACAGAAGAAACAGGCCCTGTTTTAGGGTCTTTTTTTTTTTTTTTTAGGAACACTATTTTTAATCATCACTATTCACGAGGTACCTTTCACACTGTGCTGGGGTCTGTGACACTGGGGTTACTCGTGCCTTTAGTGGAAATATCAGATAGCATAATTGAAAATTCTGTATGTAAATTGGAGAACATATGCTAAATAACTGGACTTTTATTTTCTCACCACAGTACATTCACTATTTCTAACTACTTGTTACTTTCAATTCAACGAATAATTTGAGGGCTCATAGGTAAATCTCTACTTTGATGGAGTGAGGCACACCCAATTGTAATAAAAGTTGTGATAGTTAATGTCAAAAGAGCTAGAACAAGAAATCAATAACAGAAGGAAAACTGGAAAATTCACAAATATGTGGAAATGAAACAACACACTCAATTGAGGGGTCAAAGAAGAAAGAAATCACACAGGAAATTAGGAAACGTATTGAGATGAATGAAAAGAAGACACAACATACTAAAACTTATGGGATGCAGTAAGGACAGTGCTAGAAGGAGATTTATAGCTATGAATGCCTATGTTAAAAAAGAATGATCTCAAATCAATAACCTGTCTTCAAATCTGGAGGAAATAGAAAGAGAAGTACAAACTAAACTTAAAATTAGTAGAAGGAAGGAAATAATAAAGATAAAAGTGCAATGAAATAACAAATAGAAAAACAATTTAGATAATTAAGGAAACCGAAGGTTGGTTCTTTGAAAAATTAAACAAAATTGACAAATTCAGCTAACCTTGCAAAGGAAAAGATATGACTCTAACAACTAAAATCCAAAATGAAAGGGGGGACATTACCACTGATCTTGCAGAAATTAGAAGGATTAGAAGAGAATACTATGAACAATTGTATACCAACAAATTAGATAGTTTAGAAGAAATGGATAAATTCTAGAAACACGCAACTTACCTAAACTGACTCAAGTAGAAATAGATTTCCACAGACCCATAATGAGTAAAGAGAATGAATCAGTAATCAAAAACCTCTCAACAAATAAAAGTCCAGGACCAACAGACTCACTGGTGAATTCCACCAAAAATTCAAGGAAGAATTAATACCAATTCTTCTCAAACTTTTCTTAAAAATTGAAGCGGAGGGAACTCTTCCTAACTCATTCTATACGGCCAACATTACCCTAATACCAAAGCCATATAAAGACATCACAAGAAAACTACAGATGACTTTCTCTCATTAATATAAATGCAAAAAGCTTCATAAAATACTAACAAACTATATCTGACAGCCCATTAAAACAATTATGCATGACGATTAAGTGGGATTTATTCCAGGAATGCAAGCAAGGATGGTTCAATATAAGAAAGTCAATCAATGTAATGTACCACATGAATAGAATGAAGGGGGAAAAAAAACACACACGACTATCCAATTGTTACAGGAAAGGCATTTGACAAAATCCAACATCTTTTCATGATAAAAAATATTTAGAAAACTAGTAATAGTCAGAAATTCCTCAACATGAGAAAGGGCATATATGAAAAATCCAGAACTATCATCATATTCAATGGTGAAAGGCTAAAAGCCTTCCCCCTGAGGTCAGGAGCAAGACAAAGATGTTTGCTGTCACGACTGATTTACTGGATTTTACTGGAAGTTCTAACTAAAGTAATCAGGCAAGAGGAAGAAATAATAGGCATCCCATTTGGACAGAAAGAAGTCAAATTATCCTTATTTGCAGATGGCATGATCCTATATAGAGAAAATCCCAAAGAATCCACAAGAAAGTACAAGAACTAATAAATGAATTCAGCAAAGTTGCAGGACACAAGTCAAACATGCAGAAGTCATTTGGAATTCTATACACCAGATAGGAACAATCTGAGAAGGAAATCAAGGACACAATTCCATTTATAATAGTCACACCCACACCTACACACACATACACAACAAAAAACAAAAAGCCTAGGAAAAATTTTAACCAAGGAGATAGAAGACTTGTACACTGAAAACTACAAATGTTTACTAAGAAATTAAAGACCTAAATAAATGGGAAGATATCTCATGTTCATGGTTTAGAAGACTTAGGTTCGTTAAGATGTCAATACTACCTAAAGCAATCTACAAATTCAATGCAATCCTTATCAAAATTACAGCAGATTTATTGCAGAAATTAAAAGGCTGATCCTTAAATTCATAAGGAATTGCAAGGGGTCCCAAATAGCCAAAACAATCTTGAAGGAGAACAAAGTTGGAGGACTCAATTCTCTACTTAGCAGTTTTCCTTCCAAATTACTATAAACCTGCAATAATTGAAAGTGTGGTACCAGCAACATATAGACCAGTGTAATAAAACTGAGAATGCAGAAATAAACCCATGTGTCTAAGGCTGAATGATTTTTTATAAGCATGCTAAGTACCTTAAGTGAGAAGTGGGGGGGAAAACAGTCTCTTCAGCAAATAGTGCTGGGAAAAGTAGATATCCACTTGCATGAGGTTATGGGAAGATGGCAGAATAGGATGCTCCAGGAATGAGTCCTGTTTTTGTCTCTTTTGCTGCTCAAGCAAATACCATACAATGCGTTGGGTTAGACAAAGGGAATTTATTTGCTCATGGTTTGGGACTGGGAAAAGTCTAAATCAAGGCATCATCAAGGTGATGCTTTCTTCTTAAGGCCTTGTGTTCTGGGGCTGGCTGCCAGTGATCTTTGGTCCTTAGCTCGTCATGTGACAAGACACATGGCAGCATCTCCTGGTCTCTCCTTTCTCTCCCCGGTTCCACTGATGGCCAGCTTCTTGCTTCCTGTGGCTTTCTCTCTTTGTGAATTCTTCACTTAAAAAGGATGCCAGTAGTAGGATTAAGATCCATCCTGACCGAGGTGAGTCACACCTGAACTGAAGTGACGTCATGAAAAGCTCCTACGTGCAATGGGTTTACACCTACAGGAATGGATTAAATTTAAGAACATGTCTTTCTAATGTACATACACCCTCATATCATTATAAGTCACTCCACCAAAACAACTATTTAACTAGCAGGAACTATATCAATCAGCTATTTTGAAACTCTGGAGTGTGGTGGGACACTGTGCAGCATCCAAGGAAAAGCTGGAGGAGGAGTCTGGTAAATTGTAAATATCAGTAAATGTCACCCTCCGTGCAGTGACTACTATGCACCCTCACCCAACCTTGTGGGAGGCAGCAGTGGAGACTACAGCCTGGATTCCAGGTGCTTGCTGGTTTTAAGGGTGGGCTATGAAGACAGTTCTCCAAACTCCTGGGGTGTGTGATCACTGGTCATTGCTTCTTTTGGGAAGCATGGGCAGGCTCTGGAAATCGAACCCGTGTCTCCAGCACAGCAGGCGAGAATTCTGCCACTAAGCCACTGGTGCACCAACCTGGTCATTGCTTTTGATCCACAACTTCAGGTCACTGGGGGAAACAGCCCTGAGGGCAGTCACGGTTCCAACCCCTCTCAGGCAAAAGTGGCAGAAAAGTCTTAAAGAGGCAGTACCAACTGTTTTTCTCTCTCTTCTCTTTCCATTCCTCGTTTGGGATCAAAAATAGTTGGGAAAGTCACAAATTGACAGTTTCGGCCTGAACAACAAGAACAATAATAAATCTAGTAATCCCAGAGGGGTGAAAGAACGAGATTTCCAACGTTATAAAGCATAATATTCAGAATGACCACTTCTTAACAAAAAATTACAAAACATACCAATAAACAAGAAAATATGGCTTATTCACAGGAAAGATAATTTGCCAAAAAAACATACATACAATGGAAAGATTAGTCAAAGATTTAAAATCTGCTGTTTTAAATATGTTAAAGCAGCTAAAGGAATCCATATAAAAAGAAATAAAAGAGATTAGGAAAATATTGTCTGAACAAAATAAAGAGATGGAAATTATGAAAAGGAACAAAACAGAATTTTGGAGTTGCAAAATACAGTAGTTGAAATTAAAAAAAAAAAATCATGTGGCCTCAACAAAAGATCTGACTAAGCAGAAGAAAGATCAGGGAACTTGAATACAAGACTACTGAAATTGTCCAATGTGAGGAGTAAAAAGAAGAAAAATGAGTGAGACCAAAGGACTGTGGATCAGTATCACACATACCAATAAATGCATCATTGGAGTCCCAGAAGGACGAGAGAGAGAGAGAGAGAGAAAGGGGCAAAAAGAAATTATTTGAAGAAATAATGGCTGAAAACGTCCCAAATCTGATAAAAGACATAGATATACACATCCAGGAATCTCAATGAATTCCAAGCAGGATCGACTCTAAAAGCTCTACAAGCAAGACACATCTTTGTCAAAATGCAAAGACAAAGAGAGGATTTTGAAAGCAGCAGGAGAGAAGTGACTTATAACATACAACAGACCCCCAGAATGATTAACAGCAGAGCTTTCATCAGAAATCATGGAGATCAGAAGATGTATTTAAAGTCCTTAAAGAAAAAACTGTGAACCAAGAATTTTTTTATTTTTATTATTATTTTTTTGCATGGGCAGGCTCCAGAATCACCCTCTCATCTAAGGACAATTGATCTCTGATAAGGCATTCAAGCCAACCCAGCTGGGACAGAGTAGCTGCTTCAATAAATGTGGAGAACTGGATATTCACACACAAAAGAATGAAAGAGGATCCATATCTCACTCCCTATACAAAAATCAACTCAAAATGGATCAAAGACAGAAACATTAGAGCTAAGATAATAAAACTTTTAGAAGGAAATGTAGGGAAATATCTTATAAGTCTTGTGACAAAAGTGGTTTCCTAAACCTTACACCCAAAGCACAAGCAATGAAAACAGAAGTAAGTGGGAACTCCCTCAAACACTTTTGTGCATCAAAGAACTTTGTCAAGAAAGTAAAAAGGGGTGGGCCATGGTGGCTCAGCAGGCAAGAATGCTTGCCTGCCATGTCAGAGGACCCGGGTTCGATTCCCGGTGCCTGCCCATGTGAAAAAAAAAAAAAGAAAGTAAAAAGGCAGCCTATGTAATGGAAGACAATATTTGGAAACCACATATCAGATAACGGTTTAATATACAGAATATATAAAGAAATTCTACAACTCAACAACAAAAAGACAAACAACCCAATTAAAAAATGGGCAAAAGATATGAACAGACCTTTTCAGAAGAGGAAGTAAAAAATAGCGAAAAGGCATAAGAAAAGATGCTCAACTTCACTGGTGATTAGGGAAATGCAAATCAAAAACCACAATGAGATGTCATCCCACACCCACTAAAATGGCCATTGCCAAAAATCCAGAAAATGACAAGTGCTAGAGAGGATGTGGAGAAAGAGGCATACTTATCTACTGTTGGTGGGAATGTAAAATAGTGCAACTGCTCTGGAAGGCACTTTGGTGGTTCCTCAGAGAGCTAAGTATAGAGTTGCCACATGATCCAGCAATCCCTTTACTAGGTATATATTCAGAGGAACTGAAGGCAAGGACACAGACATTTGTGCACCAATGTTTATAGCAGCATTATTTACAATTGCCAGGAGATGGAAACAGCCCAAATGTCCATTAATGGACAAGTGGCTAAACAAGCTGTGGTATATACATATGGTGGAATATTATGCAGCTGTAAAACAGAATAAAGTCATGAAGCATGTAACAACATGGATGGACCTCGAGGACACTGTGCTGAGTGAGATTAGCCAGAAACAAAAGGACAAATATTGTATGGTCGCACTGATATGAACTAACATTAATGAATGAACTTGGAGAATTTCAGTTAAGAGCAGAGGCCATCAGGAGATAAAAATAGGGTAGATATTGGGTAATTGGAGCTGAAGAGATTCAGATTGTGCAACTGGACTGATTGTAAAAATTCAGAAATGGATAGCACAATACTACCTGATTGTAGCACAACGTTAGTACACTGAATGAAGCTGCATGTGAGAATGATAGAGGGAGGAGGGCTGGGGGCACAAATGAAACCAGAATGAAGGATAAGCGATAAAGACTGAGATGGTATAACCTAGGAATACCTAGAGTGTACAATGGTAGTGACTAAATGTACAAATTAAAAAAATGTTTTTGCATGAGGAAGAACAAAGGAATGTCAAGGGTGTTGAAAATAGATGGTCATTCATATTTTAAAACTTTAACTTATGTGTGAGACTAAGGTAAAAAAAGTTTATTTGGTACAAAATTTATATTTTGACTAGCCCTTTTCCTAATATGACTTATATGGGCAGTTTAAATGAACGCCTAAGTACATGGAACCTTGAATAGGGCATGAGATTTTGTAGGTTTGTCCAGAGTGAAGCCCCAGTAAATCCCAGAGTGATCTGAACAGTGACTAAAAATGTATTTGCGAAGCCCCCTTGGGGGAACGGCGAGAAAGGGGGAAAATTCAACTTCCTCATTTAGAGAATTCCTGATATTCTCACAAGCAGTGGGGACAACAAAGTCAATAGCCATCAATCTTGGGGTTTGTTCATATGAAACTTATCCCGGCAAAGGATAGACTAAGCCTATGTGCTGCTTTGAAAGGACATATGTACCCTAGGAAAGCCATATTTCAATCCTAATCCCATTTTTTATTTTAATTTTTTATTAATTAAAAAAAATTACAAGAAACACAAACATTCCCAACACATACACTCAGCAATTCACAATATCATCGCATAGTTGCATATTCATCATCATGATCATTTCCCAGAACATTAGCATCAATTCAGAAAAAGAAATAAAAAGACGACAGAAAAATATAACAAACAGAAAAAAAAATTTTTACAGGTCATACCCCTTATTGATCCCTTTCATTGATCACTAGCATTTCAAACTAAATCTATTTTAACATTTGTTCCCCCTATTATTTATTTTTATTCCATATGTTCCTCTCATCTGTTGACAAGGTAGATAAAAGGAGCATCAGACACAAGGTTTTCACAATCACACAGTCACATTGGGAAAGCTATATCATTATACAATCATCATCAAGAAACATGG
>PVIY010060778.1:0-11502 GCA_004026745.1 Myrmecophaga tridactyla | reverse complement strand
CACCCTGAACTCTTTGCATGCGCACATCAGTATCTAGCCCCCCAGATGCCTGCATGTGCACGTGCTCACTCATGCCATGCTCCCTCAGCTCTGGGTGGGTGCTAACCTGCGCATCCAGGCCACAACTGCCTTCAGTCCACGCAGGCACAGTCCCACCCCTCTGTCCCTGAGCTCTGCGCATTGCACACCAGGGACCTGCCCCCCAGAGCCTCACACACCAGTACCCTGCCCCCCAAACCCACACACACCAGGGCCCTGTCCCCCAGATCTATGCACAGCTACGTCCTCACTGCCGGGCACCCACATATCCATGCACGGACCCCTTAACCCCTATACTCCACTTCCCATGCCCCGCACTCGTGCACACCTTGCCCCACCCCGTAGCATAAGTGCTTTCTCCCACACCTGGCAGGTGCGCTCAGGCACATCTGTGTCACATAGCCTCTGCCCTGCACTGGTGGCAGCCCTACCCTATCCCACTCCTGCACCTGCAGATCTGTGCCAGGTCCCTGCCCACCTGTCATCACCCACCCCTGACACACCTCCCACAACCTCTGTGATGTGTGCCCCACCCCTACACACTCACACATCTGCATCCTGGACCCCTGGACCCTTCCGTTGTGTGAGGACATACCCATGCCCCAACTTCCCTTTGCCCCAACTTCTGTGCCCGGAACCCTGCACCCTGAAACCCACGACTCACACACTTCAGGCACTCACCTGCATCGTGCCCACATACCCAGCACAGCTGCTCAGCCCCTGTCTGCCTCCTACCATGCCCTACCTCTGTGTCCCCCATGTTGCACCCTGCTCCTGTGCTGCACCTCCGCCACAGCCCCTGCATCACACCTCCACAACCCCGTGACCACCCTACACTCACAGGAACCAGCGGAGAGCCCCCAATCTGTGACCGCAACCTGTCACCACAGTGTTGTGCCCCTCCCCATGCCCCACGTCCTGCTCCATACCTGTCCCACATTTACAAAGCTGTAGACTACTTAAGGAAATCAACATCCAGAGTAACCCTATCAAGATATTTACATGCCACAAAGACAACAGAAGATCACTAATTATATGAAGATGTAGACAGGTATAGTCCAGTCTAATGACCAAATTAAAACACAAGAGAAGACACAGACTTTGGAACAACTAATCAAAGATGTTTGTCATGGTCAGGTTCATGTGTCAACTTGGTCAGGTGGTGGTACCTGTTTGTCTGGTTGGGCAAGTGCTGGCCTGTCTATTGTTATAAGGACATTTCATAGAATTAAATCATGATCGCTTGAATGCATCCACAGCTGATTCCGTTTGTAATCAGCCAAGGCAAGTGTCTTCTGCAATGAGTGATGCTTAATCTAATCACTGGAGGCCTTTCAAGGAGGATTCAGAATAGACACACTCTCTTTCTGCTTCAGCCAGTGAGCCTCTTTCTGTGGAGTTCATCCAGACCCTCCATTGGAGTCATCAGTTTCACAGTGTGCCCTACGGATTTTGGACTCTACATTCCCATGGTTTTGTGAGACACTTTTATAAATTTTATATTTATGGATATTTCTTGTTGATTATGTTGCTCTAGAGAACCCTAACTAATAGTGTTCATATAACTTTACTAAATAAAATCATTGGGATGGCTAATGACATAGAAGAGATCAAGAAGACACTAGAAGAGCACAAAGAGGAATTTGAAAGGATAATTAGAAAAATAGCAGATATCACAGAGATTAAAGAAGCCGTAGAGCAGATAAATATATGAGAGACACAACAGCAGATTTGAAGAGGCAGAAGAAAGAATAAGCGAACTAGAGGACACACAACTGATTTTGAACACATAAAAAGGCAAATGACAGAAAAGATAGAAAAATTTGAATTGGATCTCAGGGGAATGATGGACAAAACAAAACACATAAATGTAAGACTCATCGGTGTCCCAGAGGAGAAGAGAAGAGTAAAGGGCTAGGAAGATTAGTGGAGGATACAATGGGGGAAAACTTCCCAACCTTATAGACATAAATACACAAGTCAAAGAAGCCCAGTGAACTCCAAATAGAATAAATCCTAATAGGCCTACCACAGGACACATATAATCATTCTGTCAAATGTTGAAGAGAAACAGAAAATCCTGAAAACAGCAAGAGAAAAGTAATCTACTACATACAAGGGAATCCACATGAGACTGAGTTTGAACTACCCATCTGGCACTATAGCGGCAAGAAGGCAGTGGTATGATATTTAACAACCGGAAAGACAGAGACTTCCAGACAGGAATTCTGTACCCAGCAAAATTGTCCTTCAGAACCGAGGGAGATATTAAAATTTTCAGAGACAAAGGCTGAGAGAATATGTCAATAAGAGATCAGCTCTATGAGAAATACTAAAGGGAGTTCTGGTGGGTGAAAAAAATAAACAAGAGAGGGAGATCTGGAGGAGAGCACAGAATTGAAGAGTACCAGTGAGTGTAACGTAATGGATAAAAAGAGAAAGAGGGAAAAGAACATATTGATCTGACAAATAAAATCCAAATGATGAGATGGTGGATTCAAGAAATACTTTTACAGTAATAACTTTGAATGTTAACAGACTAAACCTACCGACTAAAAGATACAGATTGGCAGAATGAATTAAGAAATATAATCCAGCTATATGCTGTTTACAAGAGACTCTTAGACACAAGGACAGAAATAGATTGAAAGTGAAAGGATGGAAAAAGATGTTCCACATAAGCTGTAACCAAAAGAAAGCAGGAGTAGCTATACTAATATCAGATAAAATAGACATTAAATGTAAAGACATCATAAGAGACAAAGAAGGACACTAGATATTTAATAAAAGGGACAGTTAACCAAGAAGAAATAAAAGGCATAGATGTGTATGTTCCCAGTCAAGGAGCTCTAAAGTACATGAGTCATACATTGGCAAAACTGAAGGGAGTGATCGATATTTCAGCAACAGTAAGAGGAGACTTCAATATATCATTCTTCTCTATAGATAGAACAACCAGACAGAGGATCAACAAGGAACTGGAAAACATAAACAATTTGATGAATGAATTACACCTAACGGACATGTCGGTCATTACACCCCAAAACACCAGGGTATACATTCTTCCCTAGTGCTCATGGAACATTCCCCAGGATAGATCATATGCTGGGGCACAAAACACGTCTTTATAAATTTTTTTTTTATTTAATTTGTTTTAGATGGTAATATTTCAAAATTTTAACTTATGTGTGAGACTAAAGCAAAAAATGTTTATTTGGTACAAAACTTATATTTTGACTAGTGCAGTTCCTAATATAACTTATGTGGACAGCTTAATTGAGCACCATAAGTACATGGAATATTGACTAGGGCATGAGATTTTGTAAGTTTGTCCAGAGTGATGCCCCAATAAATCCCAGAGTCATTTGAACAGTGAGTAAAAAAGTATTTGCAAAGTCCCCTTGGGGGAATGGTAAGAAAGGGGGAAAATTCAACTTCCCCAAGTGGAGAATTCTTGATATTCTCACAAGCAAGTGGGGACAACTAAAGCAATAAGCTGAGCCCCAATCTTGGGGTTTGTTCATATGAAACTTAACCCCGCAAAGGATAAGTCAAGTCTACTTAAAATTTAGACCTAAGAGTCACCCCCAAGAGAGCCTCTTTTGTTGCTCAGATGTGGCCTCTCTCTCCAGACAACACAACAAGCAATCTCACCACCCTCCCCCTGTCTAAGTGGGACATGACTCCCAGGGGTGTGGACCTTCCTGGCAACATGGGACAGAAATCCTAGAATGAGCTGAGACTCAGCATCAAGGGATTGAGAAAAACCCTAGAATGAGCTGAGACTCAGCATCAAGGGATTGAGAAAACCTTCTCGACCAAAAAGGGGAAGAGTGAAATGAGACGAAGTGTCAATGGCTGAGAGATTCCAAACAGAATCGAGAGGTTATCCTGGAGGTTATTCTTACGCATTAAGTAGATATCACCTTGTTATTCAAGATGTAATGGAGAGGTTGGAGGGAACTGCCTGAAAATGTAGAGCTGTGTTCCAGTAGCCATGTGTTCTAGTTTGCTAGCTGCTGGAATACAATATACCAGAAACGGAATGGCTTTTAAAATGGGGAATTTAATGAGTTGCTAGTCTACAGTTCTAAGGCCGAGAAAATGTCCCAATTAAAACAAGTCTATAGAAATGTCCAATCAGAGACATCCAGGGAAAGATACCTTGGTTCAAGAAGGCCGATGAGGTTCAGGGTTTCTCTCTCAAGTGAGAAGGCACGTGGCAAACACAGTCAGGTCTTCTTTCTTGGCTGGAAGGGCACATGGCGAATATGGCATCATCTGCTAGCTTTCTCTCCTGGCTTCCGGTTTCATGAAGCCCCCCCGGGAGGTGTTTTCCTTCTTCATCTCCAAAGGTTGCTGGCTGGTGGACTGCTTCATGATGCTGCTCTCTCTGAATCTCTCATTCTCCAAAATATTTCCTCTTTTATAGGACTCCAATAAACCAATCAAGATCCACCCAAATGGGTGGAGACATGTCATCCCCTAATTCAGTTTAACAACCACTCTTGACTAAATCACATCATCCAGGGAGATGATCTGATTATAGTTTCATACATACAGTATTGAATAGGGATTATTCTACCTTTATGAAATGGGATTTATATTAAAACATGGCTTTTCTTAGGGGGGAATACTTCCTTTCAAACCAGCACACCATGTTTCTTGAGGATGATTGAATAATGATATAGCTTTCACAATGTGACTGTGTGATTGTGAAAACCTTGTGTCTGATGCTCCTTTTATCTACCTTGTCAACAGACGAATAGAACATACGGAATAAAAATAAATAATAGGGGGGAACAAATGTTAAAATAAATTTAGTTTGAAATGCTAGTGATCAATGAAAGCGAGGGTAATGGGTATGGTATGTATAATCTTTTTTTTTTCTGTTGTCTTTTTGTTTCTTTTTCTGAATTGATGCAAATATTCTAAGAAATGATGAATATGCACTCTGTGATGATATTGTGAATTACTGATTATATATGTAGAACGGAATGATCGTGTGTTAATGTTTTAGTTTGTTTAATTTTTAATTAATTAAAAAAAAATTCTATCAACCTACTTTGAAGACTTGGAAAAGCTAGTTACCAAATTCATCTGGAAGGGAAGGAGACCCCGAATAGTTAAAAGCATCCTAAAAAGAAGAATGATGAGGGAAGATTAACATTCCCCTATATTAAAACTTATTATAAGCCACAGTGGTCAAAACAGCTTGGTACTGACACAGAGAAGTATTGAACAATGGAATCCAATTTAGAGCATAGACCGCCAAATCTATGGTAAACTGATCTTCAACAAGGCCCCCAAATCCAGTGAACTGGGACAAAATAGTCTTTTCGATGAATGGGCATGGGAGAACTGTCTATCAATAGCCAGAAGAATGAAAGAGAACTCTTACCTTACACGTTTTACAAAAATCAACTCAAAGTGGGTCAAACACCTAAGCATAAAATCCAGTACCATAAAGCTCCTAGAAGAAAATGTAGGGAAGCATCTTTAAGACCTAGTAATAGGAGGTAGCCTTCTAAGCTTTACACCCAAATAACAGGTAACAAAAGAAAAAATAGATAAATGGGAATTCCTCAAGATCAAATGCTTTTGTGCCTCAAAAGACTTTGTCAAAAAAGTGAAGAGGTAACCAACTCAATGGGAGAAAATATTTGGAAATCACACATTTGATAAAGATTTTTATAAATGAAGAAATCATACAACTCAACAACAGAAGAACAAGCAACCCAATTATAAAGTGGGTGAAAGATATGAATAGGCGTTTTTCTGAAGAGCAAATACAGATGGCTCAAAAGCACATGAAGAGATGCTCATTCTCATTGGCTGTAAGGGAAATGAAGATCAAGACTATAATGAGATACCACCTCATACCTGTAAGAATGCTGTTAAACACACAGGAAACTACAACTGAGCAACAAGTTGGAGAGGATGTGGAGAAATAGTGACATTATGCACTGCTGTTGGGAATGTATAGTAGTATAGCTGCTATGGAAGACAGTCTGGCGGTTCCTTAGAAAACTAAATATTGAGTTGCCCTATGACCCAGCAATACCACTGCTCGATATATACCCAGAAGAGCTGAAAGCAGTGACAAAAAGAGATGTTTGCATACCAATGTTCATAGTAGCACTATTCACAATTGCTAAAAGCTTGGAACAATCCAAGTGCCCATCAACAGATGAGTGGATCAACAAAGCGTGGTATATACATACAATGGAATATTATGCAGCAGTAAGGTAAAATGACATCCTGAAGCACATGACAAGATGGATAAGTCTTGAGGACCTAATGAGTGAAATAAGCCATACAAAAAGGACAGATACTGTATGTAGTAGTTAGGTTCAGGTGTCGATTTGGCCAGGTGAAGGTGCCTAGATCTGTTGCTGTGGACGTGAGCCAATGGTACGTGAAGTCGTCTGTTTCTGTTACATCTGCAGTCGGCTATGAGGTGTGCCTGCTGCAGTGAATGATGTTTGATTTAATTGGCTGGTGCTTAAATGAGAGAGCACAATGTAGCACAGCCCAAGCAGCTCAGCGTACCTCATCTCAGCCCTTGCAGCTCAGCCCAGGCCTTTGGAGATACAGAAAGGAATCACCCCGGGGAAAGTGAGGCCTGGAGAGAAGGCCAGCAGAGATCGCCCTGTGCCTTCCCACATAAGAAAGAACCTCAGTTGAAAGTTAGCTGCCCTTCCTCTGAAGAACTAATGAAATAAATCCCCTTTTATTAAAAGCCAGTCCATCTCTGGTGTGTTGCATTCTGGCAGCTAGCAAACTAGAACACTGTATGATCCCACTTTATGACCACAGTAAAGGTAAACTCAGAGGCTTATAATACAGAATATAAGGAACCTAGAGATACACAGAAGCTTGAGATAGGTGAATGGTTTGCTAATGAGGCTGAAGTTAAATGTAAGGGAATACACAAAAATGAAGGCAGTTCACTAGTGGGTTTCTAGTATTACCATATTGAAAGTGAACATGATTGAAAGGAGTTGTATAGACTCATGTGTCTCAGCAATTAACACTACAAATATAAATAAGTTCTTGCATGTACTAGTGCAGAGGTATGAATCTTGTACAAAGAGTGTATAATTTTGGGGTGTGGGGAAAAACTGCTATTGCATACTATAGGTTATGTTTAACAGGAAAACATTAACAGTACTGCCGCAATACCAGGGGTACTAATGGAGGAATAGAGAAGAGATGGGGGGAGGTTTGAACTTATTTTTTTGTTTGTTTGGTGAGGATGTGTTTATTGGCTGTCATTCCCTTGGGAACAATGAAATCATTTAAAATTGAGAATGTTGATGGACTGTTGTCTTTGGACATTATACATGAGGCCCAATAAATAGAGGTGGACTGAAAAATGTTCTGACTGAGAAGTAGATAGGCAAACAAATGATGTAAATATATGATCGAACATGATGCCATTACAAAAAGGAATGAAGTTGTGAGGCATACAATGATGTGATTGAACCTGTGGGACATTTGATGAGGCAAAATAAGCTAGAAACAAAAGAGTAAATATTGTGTGATCTCATTTAGAAAATAAGTTTAAGAAAACAGGGGCCTAGATTGTAAGCTCTTATAGCAGTCACATTTAGTCCAGAGTAGTAATTGTTAATTTTGGATTTTGAGGGGCTGTTTTATGGATGTATAACCTGGTGTTTAGAGATAAGAGTGAAGCTGATTGGCTCAGGATTAAAGTAGTTCAGAATATAGGGTTAAGGAAGACTTTGTGTGTATTTTAGAGCTTCACCTACTCTTTGAAACCAAGGGAAGAAAGTTTTGTTTTGTCAAGAACCTAAATTGTCTGTAGTGCATAATCTAACTCAACTTATTTTTATAAGTTTAAGATCATTTATACAATTCTAACCCAGGGAACCCAGAACTAGAATGAGACCCTTTAATCCTGTATAGCTTACTGTAATGCCTGGATATATCTCAGAGTATATTAAGCAGATAATCAAAAAAATATTGCCAAAGTCCCTTGAAGGATGGGAGAAAATTTATGCCAACTATTAAGCTTTACCACTGGGGAAACCCCAGATAAAGTGCTGAACATAGGGACACCCAAATCAATAGACCAAGCCTTGATCTTGAGGCTTGCTCTTGTGATGGCTTATGTCTGTAGTGGAGAAGCTTAGCCTATCTATAGGTATGCCTAAGAGTCACCTCTGGAGGACCTCTTTTGTTGCTCAGATGTAGCCTTTCTCTCTCCAGTCCCAACTCTTCAGATGAAATCATTGCCCTGCCCCCTATGTGTGACATGACATTCAGGGATGAAAGTCTCCTTGGCGGTATGGGAGATGACTCCCAGGGATGAGTCTGGCCCTGACACTGAGGGATCAACAATGCCATCCTGACAAAACAGTGGAAAAGAAGTGTAACAAAAAAGGTATCAGTGGCTGAGAGTTTAAACAGGGTTGAGAGGCTACTCTGGAGGTCACTCTTATGCATGCTTCAGTTAGACTTTGCTACCTATCATAACTTGACAAACCCCAACCAAAACCTTTCCTGCCAATCCTAAAGAATACCTGTGGCATTATAAAAGATTCTCCAAAGGTTCCATGCAGTAGGGTAACTCTCCAAAACTTACAACCTCCAGATGGGTCCCTGGACCAGACAAGTCCTGAAATGCAGAGGGGCTAGCCTCTCCAGAACATCAACTAGTTCTGTCCCCCTATGTCATATTATTGGCATCCCCATTTAATATAAAAAATTTAGAATGGGCAATAACTGAAATACCCCTAGAGTGTGGGAGAAAGATCAAAGGTGATGGTGGAGTTATACAGAGAAGATCAGGTTTAACAAATGATTATGAGTACTGAATCGTTATAGTGATATTTCTTTAGCCTCCAGTACCTTAGAGCAGCTAGAAATAAAAACTTGTAATTGTGGAATTATAACCCATACCAAATTCTGAAATCTGTTTTACAACTAATTGTTGCCCTGTGGTTTGAAAGGTATTGCTTTTATATATATATATGTTATTTAAAGAGGAGTATAAAAGAGAAGATAGGATTTAACAAATGAGTTAGACTGCTGAATCATATTGATATTTCTTTTGGTCTCCAGTGTCTTGAAGGAGCTAGAAGAAAAAATGAAAAATCATGGAACTGTAACCCATATCAAACTTTAAAATCTGTTCTATAACTACGTGTTAAAATGTACTTGGAAATGTATTGTGTTTTTGGTATATATGTTCTATTTCATAATAAAGAGAAAATGTTAAAAAAAAAAGAAAAATTGGGTGGGCCACGGTGGCTCAGCAGCAAGAACACTTGCCTGCCATGCCAGAGGACCCAGGTTTGATCCCCAGTGCCTACCCATGTAAAAGAAATAAAAATAAAAATAAAAAAATCCTTATAAAAAAAAAATTGCCCTGTAAAGCTTTCTGGCCCTGGGTTTTTTATGTAGGAAGGTTTTTGATTGTCTGAATCTCTTTACTTGTGATTAGTTTGTTGAGATCTTCTATTTCTCCTCGAGTCATTATAGATTGTTCATGTGTTTGTAGGAAATTGTCCATTTCATCTGAGTTGTGTAGTTTGTTAGTATATAGTTGTTCATAGTATCCTCTTATGATTATTTTTTACTTCATCAGAGTCTATGGTAATGACCTCCCCCTTTCATTTCTGATTTTATTTGCATTCTTTCTTTTTTTCTTTGTCAGCCTAAGGGTCCATCTAATTTTTTTAATTTTATATTATTATTGAGATATCTTTATCTACCATACAATCCTTCCATAGTATACCATCAGTGGCTCACAGTATCATCATGTAGTTGTGTATTCATCACCATGATCATTTTTGGAACATTTGTATATCACTCCAGATAAAGAAATAAAAAGATATTAAAAAAAACAACAGAGAAACCCCATACATACATACCCCTTGCCCCTCCCTCTCATTGACCACTAGTATTGCAGTCTACCCAATTTTTTTTTTACCCCTTATCCCCCCTATTATTTATTTGCTTCTTTATCCTTATTTTTTTTACTCATCTCTGCATACCCTGGAGAAAGGGAGTGTCTTCCACAAGATTTTCAGTCACTCAGTCATATTGTAAAAGCTGTGTTGTTGTAAAATCATCTTCAAGAATCAAGGCTAGTGGGATACAGTTCAGTAGTTTTCCTCTAGCTATTCTAATACATTAAAAACTAAAAAGGAATATCTATATAATG
This sequence comes from Myrmecophaga tridactyla, assembly GCA_004026745.1. Classification (NCBI taxonomy): domain Eukaryota; kingdom Metazoa; phylum Chordata; class Mammalia; order Pilosa; family Myrmecophagidae; genus Myrmecophaga; species Myrmecophaga tridactyla. The sequence continues at coordinate 1,268 of PVIY010060778.1, read as the reverse complement.
CATAAAAGTAACCTCCAGAATAACCTCTTGACTCTATTTGAAATCTCGCAGCCATTGAAACTTGTTTTTGTCTCATTTTTCTCTTACCCCTCTTGGTCAAGAAGGCATTCTCAATGCCATGATGCCAGGTCCTGGGAATTGTGTTCCATGTTCCCAGAGAGGTTTACACCCTGGGAGGCATGTCCCACGTAGGGTCTGAGTTCACCTGCCGAGTTGGCTTAGAGAGAGAGGATCCATCAGTTTTATTGATTTTCTCAAAAAACCAACTTTTGGTTTTATTGATTCTATTGTTTTTTTGTTCTCCAATTCATTTATTATTACTTTAATCGTTGTTGTTTTTCTTCTTCTATTTGTTTTGGCTTTAATTTGCTGTTCTTTCTCTAGTTCCTCCAGGTGAGCAGTTAAGTCCTTGACTTTTGCTCTATTTTCTTTTTTAATATAGGCATATAGGGCAATAAATTTCCTTTCAGCATTGACTTTTCCATGTCCCATAAGTTGTAATATGTTGTATCCTCATTTTCATTCGTCTCCAGATAGGTAGTGATTTCTTCTTTGACCCACTGGTTATTTAAGAGTGTGTTATTTGATCTTCATATATTTGTGAAAGTCCTGCTTCTTTGGTGGTTGATTTAAGCTTCATCCCATTGTGGTCAGAGGAAATGCTTTGAATAATTTCAGTGTTTTAAATTTATAAAGACTTGTTTTGTGCCTCAGCATCCGATCTATCTTGGGGAATGTTCCATGAGCACTAGAGAAGAATGTATATCCTGGTGGGGTTTTTTTTGTTTTTTTTTTAAATGTATGTTTATGGAGAAATCTTCACACACATATGTTCCATACATGGTGTACAATCAGTGGCTCACAGTATCATCTCATAATTGTGTATTCATCACCATGATTGTTTTTTAGAACATTTGCATCACTCCAGAAAAAGAAATAGTAAGAAAAAAGAAAAAACTCATCTATACCATGCCCCTTACCCCTCCCTCTCATGACTACTAGTATTTCCATCTACTCAATTTATTTTCCCCTTTCCCCCCTATTATTTGATTTTTTATGTATATATTTTTTTAAACTCATCTGTTCATACCCCGGGTAAAAGGAGCATCAGACACAATGTTTTCACAATCACAACGTCACATTGTAAAAGTTATATTTTTATACAATCATCTTCAAGAATCAAGGCTACTGGAACACAGCTCAACAGTTTCAGGTATTTACCTCTAGCCATTCCAATATATCATAATCTAAAAAGGGATATCTATAGA
>PVIY010060777.1:0-11488 GCA_004026745.1 Myrmecophaga tridactyla | reverse complement strand
GATAATAGAGAAAAAAAAGTTATACATACCATACCCCTTACCCCTCGCTTTCATTTACCACTAGTATTTCAAACTAAATTTATTTTTAACATTTGGTCCCCCTATTATTTATTTTTATTCCATATGTTCTACTCCTTTGCTGATATGGTAGATAAAAGGAGCATCAGACACAAGGTTTTCACATTCACAGAGTCACATTGTGAAAGCTATATCATTGTTCAATCATCATCAAGACACATGGCTACTGGAACACAGCTCTACATTTTCAGGCAGGTCCCTCCAGCCTCTCCACTACATCTTGACTAACAAGGTGATATCTACTTAATGCGTAAGAATAACCTCAAGGATAACCTCTCAACTCTGTTTGGAATCTCACAGCCATTGACACTTAGTCTCATTTCACTCTTCCCCCTTTGGTCGAGAAGGTTCTCTCAATCCCTTGATGTTAATTCTCAGCTCATTCTAGGGTTTTTCTCAGTCCCTTGATGCTGAGTCTCCGTTCATTCCAGGATCTCTGTCCCATGTTGCCAGGAAGGTCCACACCCCTGGGAGTCATGTCCCATGCAGAGAGGGGGAGGGTGGTGAGACTGCTCTTCATGTTGACTGGAGAGAGAGGCCACATCTGAGCAACAAAAGAGGCTCTCTTGGGGGTGACTCTTAGGCCTAAATTTTAAGTAGACTTGACCTATCCTTTGTGGGGTTAAGTTTCATATGAACAAACCCCAAGACTAGGGGCTCAGCCTGTAGCTTTGGTTGTCCACACTGCTTGTGAGAATATCAAGAATTCAACTTGGGGAAGTTGAATTTCTCCCCACTCTCATCATTCCCCGAAGGGGGCTTGCAAATACTTTTCCACTCACTGATCAAATCACTCTGGGATTCATTGGGGCATCACTCTGGACAAACCAACAAAATCTCATGTGCTACCTGAGATTCCAAGTACTTATGACATTCAATCAAACTATCTACATAAGTTATATTAGGAAATGCTCTAGTCAAAATATAAATTTTGTAACAAATAACATTTTTTGCTTTAGTCTCACACATAAGGTGACATTTTAAAATATTAATTACCATCTATTTTCAGCACCCTGCAATAATGACATTCCTTTATTCTTCCTCATGCAAAAACATTTTTAAAATTTGTACATTGTACATTTCACTATAGTTATACACTCTAGGCATTCCTAGATTATACCATCTCAATCTTTAACATCTATCTTTCTTTCTGATTTCATTTATTTCCCCAGCCTAGAGAGCCAATTTTGAACTTTAGTCTTAAGAAGCTTTGTGGATTTCTGTTTGTCCATTTGTACCTCTGCCATTTCCATGAGAAGAACATGTACAGGCTAGCTCCTGATCACAGAAGAATGAGGGACAAATGGAGACGAGACACTCAGCCACCCAGAGCCTTTCTATGAAAAGCCAATACACCCAGCCAATCCAGAGATCCTTAAGACTAAATACTTATTGTTGTATGACACTCAGTTTTAGGGAAGTTCATTAAGCAGAATTTCTGTAGCAACAACTAACCAGTACAATAGTATAGTCAAATGTTTTAAAGTTGGATAACATAGCTTTTGGTGCCTTACTAACTTTTTCCCCATCTTCAACTCCTTTACCCTCCCTCATTTTGATCTGGCCACCCTTGGCTTTTATCCATTCTCCGGCAAGCTCTTTCCCATGTCAGGTCATTAATATGGTTGTTGCTTCTGACTTTTACTATTTTCCTACTGTTTATGAGAGACCCACGTTAAATCCAACAACGAAATTAGATTGAAAGTGATAGGATGGTAAAAATACACATGATAGGTTCAGGTGTCAACTTGACCAGGTGATGATGTCACATTGTTCTGTGGCTGGGGACTTAAATCATCAGCATGTGAAATTTATCTACAGCTGATTACATCTGCAGTCAGCTAAGGCGAGGGCCTTCCGCAATGAGTGATGTTTAATTTAATGAGCTGGAGGCTTAAAAGAAAGAGGTCAGAAAAGAGATTAGCAGTTCAGCACACCTTATCTCAGCATTCAGAGCTCAGACCCAGACATTTGGAGATGCAGAAAGGAACTGTCCCAGGGAAAGGTTTTGGAACCCAGAAGCCAGGAGAAAAGGCTAGCAGTTATTGCTGTGTGCCTTCCCATGTGACAGAGAAACTCAGATGAAAGCTAGCTGCCTTTCCTCTGAATAACTATAAATTTGTAGCTAAATAAATCCCCTTATTAAAAGCCAAGCCATCTGTAATGTGTTGCATTCTGGCAGCTTTAGCAAACTAAAACAATAAACCATGAAAATATAATTTAAAAAGAGCAAGGGTGCTATACAATATCAGACAAAATAGACTTTAAGTCAAAAACTATTATAAGGGAGAATGAAAGACACTACATTTTGATAAAAGGGCCAATTCATCAAGTACACATAACAATTATAAACATAAATGCACATAACAACAAGCCCTAAATAAATTAAACAAACATTGCAAGATTTGAAGGGAGAAATAGGTAGTTTGGTTCTACATCAATAGTAGGAGATTTCAATACACCACGTACAATAGTGTGTAGATCATCTAGATAGAAAATCAGTAAGTAAACAGAAGACTTGAACAAAACTATAAACCAACTAGACCTATAAAGCATTTCATCCAATAATAGAATATACATTCTTCTCCAGAGCACATGGATCATTATCTAGGATAGGCCATATGCTAGATCACAAAATAAGTCTTAATAAATGCAAAGATACTGAACTCATACAAAGTATCTTCTCCAATCACAACTGAATGAAGCTAGAAATCAATAACAAAGGGAGAACTGGAAAATTCAAATATGTTGAAATTAAACAACATACTCTTAAACAATTAATGGGTCAAAGAATAAATCACATGGAAAATTGGGGAGTATCTTGAGATGAATGAAAACAAAAACACAATATTCCAAAATTTATGGGGTATAGCAAGGGCACTGCTTGGAGAGAAATTTACAGCTCTAACAGCTTATATTAAAAAAAGAAAAACAAATCTCAAATTGGTAACCTAACTTCACACCTGAAGGAACTAAAACACGAATGCAAATTAAACCCAATATGAGCAGAAGGAAGGAAAAAATAAATATGAGACTAGATATAAATGAAATAGGGAATAGAAACACAATGGAAAGAATCAATAAAACCAAAAATTGGCTCTTTTTAAAAATATCAACAAAATTGACAAACCTTTAGCTAAACCGACAATGGAAAAAAAGAGAGAAGATGCAAATAACTAAAATAATAAATGAAAGGGGGGACATTACTACCAACTTTACAGAAATAAATTCCTAGAAGAAATCACAGGGGAAAATCTTCATGACCTTATATTTGGCAATGGATTTTTTTGTTTTTTGTTTTGTTTGTTTTAATTGTTTTGTTTAATGGATTCTTAGACTTTGCAACAAAAGCATAAGTAGCAAAAGAAAAAAAACAGATAAATGAAACTTCATCAAAGTTAAAAAGTTTTGAGTATCAAAGGATATTATGAAGAAAATGAAAGACTACCCACAGAACAGGAGAAAACAGTTCAAAGTAATATATCTAATGTGATTTTAACATCCTGAATATATAAAGAACTCCTAAAGAAGAAGGGCCAAATAATTTAATTAAAAACTGGGCAAAGCACTTGAATAGACATTTCTCCAAAGAAGATAACCCCTTGGCCAATAGCAAATGAAAAGTTGCTCACCATCATTAGACATTAGGGAAGTGCAAATTAAAAGCACATGTCAAACCCATTATGATGGCTATTACTTACAAAAAAAAAAAAAGGAAAATAATGACTTGTGAGGATATGGAGAAATAGGAATCCTCATACAATGTTGGTGACAATGTAAAATGGTGCAGCCACTGTGGAAAAACAATTTGGCAGTTCCTTAAGAAGTTAAACACACAACTACCATATGACCCAGGAATCCCACTTTTACACAAATACCTAAAAGACCTGAAAGGAGGAAATTGAGCAGATATTAGAACACCAATGTTCATAGCAGCATTCTTCACAATAGGCAAAAGCTGGAACCAACCCAAGTGTCCATCAACAGATGAACGGATAAACAAAATGTGGTATACACACACAATAGAATATTATTCAGTCCTAAGAAGGAATGAAATTTTGATACATGCTACAGCATGGATGAAATTTTAATAAGCCAGATACAAAAGGACAGATATTGTATGACTTCACTTATATTAAAACCTAGAATATGCAAATTCTTAGAGAAAAAAAGTTTATTACAGGTTAGTAGGGGTGGAGGTTGGGAGGAGGTCATTGCTAGGGAAGAATGGTAGATTTTTGCCTAATGGATACAGATTTCCATTTGAGGTATGGAAAAGTTTTGATAATGGATGGTGGTTATGGTGAAAAAACTTTGTGAATGTGATTAATACAACTGTATCATATACCTGAAAGTGGTTAAAACGGGTGATTTTATTTTATATATATGTTCCCACAATAAAAGTTAAAAGGAAAATAAAGAAAAAAGAGGCACTTGGAGGCTGCCTGGGGGACAAATCAGGTGATATGGATGAGAACATCCTGAAGCCCTGGAAAGGCTACTGCCCTTCCCATGTTTTTGCAGGTATTAGATAACAACATAGCCCAGTAGCTCAGATTTTAAAAGCCCAGACAAAGTCTACGTTAAGATGAAGGTAGAAATTCAACTTACCCAAAATGGGTACTGATTTCTTTTCATTTATTAATGACTCATGTAGCTTCTACCAATGTACAACATTAAAACAAAGAATTATTCTAACTTAGTCTTCATCAATCATCTGAGTTAAGTTTTGTAATCATAATTATCTCGATCCTAGAGCAGTGAAGGATTAAATATAAAACAAAGTAGATTTGCCAAGTTAGCAGAGTAACGGGGAAATATTGTGTTATTTAAAATCAAGTGTTTATTTCTTAAAAAGATTGTTTTAAAAGCCATGTGATAATTTAAAATGCAAAAAATATAAAATCAGCATGGCAGTAAGAGAAATTATTATAAAGATAATATCAGTTTTCTATCCCAGGTGTTTATGAGTTTACATAACTCGGTATGCAAAGGGAGTTAATTGCCACAGAAACATTTTCCCACTTGAATTTTCTACCTACAAGTCTCACCAAACTACAACTCTTTCCTGATTAACTACTTGATTGTGGTCGGCGGTTTTCGAAGATTTCCAACGGTTTGCTTAAGGCCCACTTCAGACGCATAGTGATCAATTTCTGTACCACCTCTCCTGGTTTCCCTGTGACAGATGTTTTCTAAAGGACACTCACAAGGCCTCGATCAAATCTCAGCCTCAGAGAAGGCTAGTACCAAACCACTACGTACTGGAGAACTGGACACTGCTTGATAGCATTCCAGTAATACATTTTTCATCCAGAAGACTAAGTCATTCTTTTGAAGAATTTTAAAGAGGCCACGCTGCACTGGCTTCTTGTGAAAGCATAATTGACAGGCAGTTCTCCAACCAGATTGAAATTCCAAATCATTTTTCAATATTTATCATATTGACCAATGCCAGCTTGAGTATCTGTGACTAGTTTTCTGAATTTTCACCTAGACAAATTCTATCCATTAGCAGTTCTTTTTTTTCATTGTATCTTCAAACTATAACCTATTTGTTTTGCTTTGTTTTTGTTTTTTGTTGTTGTTTTTGATAGCAGTGTTTTGGTGATTGGTTGCTTTATAAAAGTACAAATTATAAATAGAGGGATAGAGTATAGAGTTTATCTTAAGACCAGGGAACAGAAAATCTCTTTATTTTCAGACCTTGAAGAATGTTGACAGGTTTTTGTTTCACTCTGCATAAATTTTTTTGGGGGGGTGGGGGCATGGACAGGCACGGGGAATCGAACCCAGGTCTCTGGCATGGCAGGTGAGAACTCTACCAATGCGCCACCATTGCCCACCCTGCATACATTTTTTAGAAGAAACCAGCGATATTAAATATTTAAGGAGGTATAAATGAGAAACTTTCTTGTAACGACTTATAACTACAAGGTAATATATAAACAATTCCAGAATTAAAATTTTTTCTTGGGATTTCTAGCTTCACTCAATGTCATTATCAAAAGTATGAACAAGATTTGCAAACATTTCTTGTATATTCCCTGTGTCAGATAGGAAAGTATACTGTGATAAATACTTATAAAGAGTAACTTATTTAAGCCATACAATTATCCTTTCAGGTAGATACATTTTATTTCCAATTGCAAATGAGGAAAACCAAACACAGGAAGGTTTAAGCTATTTGCTACAGTTCTCCCAAGTGAAAGTGAGTGGTAACTGGGGATGAGCCCAGGTGGATAGGTATGAGGCCACAATCTGTATCACTTACTACATTGTCCTGCTTTCCATCCTAGAGGTTCAGCCTCCAACTGCCCCCTCCCCCCATTCCATTATTCATCAAATTCCACTGATTCTAACTTGGCTCTCAAATCTGCCCACTATTGGCTCTTAACTCTCCATTCTCCCCATGGCTGTGCTTGCACCAGCTCTCATCACGTTACTCCTCCAATATCACAACTGCCTACTGCCTCAGCCTCTCCCCATTCTAATCAATCTGCTTCAATGGCACAGAGCCCAGTCGGTCCCAGTTTCATGTTCCAAAAGCAGAGGCATGTCCATGCCATACCCCACTGTTATAGGATTAAGTTTCAAACCTTGAGAACAATATTTGAAGTTCTCAGTGTTCAGGTTTCAACCTACCTTTCCAGCTTGATCTTTCGCCATCCCTCCTAAGAGCCCCTGGTCCAGCAACCCGGAATTGCCAATAATTACCCAGAGGAACCAGAGACTTTCCTGCCTCTGTGCCTTTGCTAAAATTCTTCCCTCTGTTTTGGAATGTCCTCTCCTTTACCTACCTCCAACTACCATTTTTTTGTTTATCAAAAGCCAGTATTGGGCAGGCCACGGTGTCTCAGCAGGCAGAGTTCTCGCCTGCCATGCCAGAGACCCAAGTTCGACTCCTGGTGCCTGCCCATGCACAGAAAAAAAAAAAAGCCAGTATTTTCTTCAAGACCCTGCTCAAGTGCCATTTCATTTGCAAAGTCTTCCTTGACTCCATGAGCTGGAAATAATTGTTCTCAAAGGACTGTTTAAACGGGTTCACAATATTTTGTTTACAATTTAGAAACGTTAAAAAGCTCTTAAGACCAAATTTAAGAAAAAAAATTGAAGCAAGCTTTTTCGGTTGCCTAACTTAATCTGAACTGGCATGAGGCTATTTGCAGTTTTTATACCTTTCAGTGTGACTATTCACATTTCACTTTAGAAATACTAATTGGCTTTGGTTACTATATGGTGCCCCAGATCCCACTGGGGGGTTTATGCAGTTATGGAAAAGAATATCTTTGTTCTTAGGAAATACACTGTAGTATCTAGGGGTAAAAAGGGCATGATGTGTGCAATTCAAATGGGAGACGAGAGAGAGAGAATGATAAAGCAACAGCAATGAGGCAAAATGTTAACAAATAGTAAATGGTGAATCTGGGAATATGGAAGCTCTTTTTACTACTTTTATAACTTTTCTGTAAATGTGAAATTGTATCAAAATAAAGTCACAAAAAGTCCTTAGCATCTAGCTTCACCTAAGCTACCCTCTGACTTTTCCCCTCTTCCACAATCTCATTCTTCTTATACTCACTCTGCTTCTTCATTTCCTGTTCACTTCAGTTTCCAATTCCAGTTACCTCTTTTTATTTTTATTATTTATTTATTTATTTTTTTTACATGGGCAGGCACCAGGAATCGAACCCGGGTCCTCTGGCATCGCAGGCAAGCATTCCTGCCTGCTGAGCCATCGTGGCCTGCCCTCTTTTTATTTCTTAAATGTCCTGATCTCCTTGAGTTTTTTAGAAATTCCTGACCAACCATGCTGTTGAAGACATTTAACTTCCTGTGGGTTCTCCAATACAACTCTCACTTGTATTATCCCTCTTTTCTCATTTTTCCTGGTGTGGTTCACTGACTCCGCATCAACTGGTTATTCCCAAGACCCATATCTTCTTCCCATTCACCATTCTCTCCCCGAGTATCTCAGCCATTCCCCGTGTTCTCCCCAGTAGTTACATCTAGCCCTCTCTTCCAAGCTCAAGAACCACATTCTCAATAGCCTAATGACGAGCTTCTCATGGATATTCCCAATTTTACAAAAATTAAATGTATCATCTTCCTCCCTTCAAGCCATCTCCTTTTCTGTAGTCCATATCTCAATCACTAATGTCCCTAACCACTCAATCTAGCTTGGAATTGCAAGATTACTTTTAACAGCTCTTTTTCTTTTTCACTCTGCCACCCTGTCCTCTCCTCCACTCTTAGCCTCTAAGAGGGGTGGGGGCTGGCTGGGTAGGGACCTGCTGAAGGGGCTGGTATTGGTGATACCTTTCAGCCTCTTAAGGGACAATGGCCCAAATTCCTTAGCATGAGAGTCAAAGCACTTTCCAAGCCATGGGCAGTCTACCTTCTAGCTTCACCCTTGCCACTTCTTGAGTGTTCCCCATGCTCCAATTACCCTCGGCTTCTCTGGGTATCCAGGCATATTGTGTCAATTTATTTCTTTATTCCTTTTCACATGGTGTTCTCTCTACCCTTCTCCAACAGTTCAGCAGGTGATCTTACTCATATCTCAAGGCCCAGTTTAAATATTAATTCCACATGAAGTCTTTCTTTATCACCTTGTCATATTTAAATGAATCAAATTTAATTCTTTGTGTTCCTGCAACACTTGATTTAAATTCCTCTTTCAGTGTTCTCTAAAAATTAAAGTATAGCCTTGTTAGGCTGTACATATCTATGACTCCCCCCACATTTTAACCTCCAAGAAAACAAAGCTATGTATGATTCATTTTTGGATTTCCAGCAACTATAAAGCACATGGTAGGCACTCAGCAAATGTTTAAACGGACTGCAAATCCTATATACTGCAGTTATGCTGGTGGCCCTGAGACATTTCTAACACAGTCAATCTTATTTTGAAGTGCCTTTGTTGATAGCTCAGTTACCCAGCTTCAGCTCTTCACTCCTTTCTCTACTGCTTACATTTCACTTTATGCACAAGGCCTTGGCTTCCACTTTGGCTCTTACAGCTGCCCTGCCCTGCCCCGAATTCTGGTCAGGCATCTGGCATTTTCCTGATATTCCACCTTCTTCTTTCTTGCCTTCTTCTCTGGATCCTGACCTTCAAGACAAGGTGGGACTTCACCTTCACTTGGAAGAGTAGTAAGGGAAACCATCCCATTCTCTTCAAAGGATTTCATCCTGTTCTTTGGCCCTATTGCCTAGCCCTTGCCAGGAAAACTGTGTTCTGCATTAGATGCAACCCCGTGGGCTAGACAGGCAGCAGCATTAAGCACTTAGTAAGATCTCACAGAGCATCAAATAGAAACCTTTCAGCTTGCAGATGTGAAAAATTGAGACTAAGAGAAATGAATAGACTTGTTTAAGGACATATAGGCAGTCAGGAGCTGCCTTTCAAGTCCACTGCTTTTTCCATTTTATACTGCCTCTGTGAAGAGAGCTTTATACACGATCACTCATGATTATGAAACAGCCTCCCCGTAAAAGCACTTTTCACACCCCTAGCTCATCTTATTTAGTACCAGGCAGTCATGTTTCAATTTCTGATTGCTGAATGTATTATATTTCTCCATGTTTGCTAAGTAGGTTTCCATGTATTATAAATAATGCAGAAGGACAATGTCTCATATATGGGAACTGACTATATATTGGTCTTTATTTTGCCAGATAATTGTAAAATAATAACCACCCTGGAAAAAATAAGATCTCTTTTTCCATGGCATATTGTCTTCAGTAACATTGGGTTTGATTAACATGGGGAAAAAACAAAGCTGAAATGAGAAAAAGAAAGAGAGTTATTTACATCCTGGTTTGTTTGTATGTCATCATAGAAGCTGTAATGCAACACAATTTCAATGATTGTCACAAAAATTGGTAGTTCTCAGCAGCACCTAAGATTCTCCATTGACCTGATTGTTCCTGGAATTCATTATAAAAGAAAGATAAGGATAATTTTCCTAGGATTATTGTCAAGCATCTGATTGTATAAGCAACTACCACTTTCAGGTGTTTTCTAAGGATAAAAGCACAGCAAACAAAAGCAGTGATCAGAAAGAAATTCACAAAACATGTTACATTCAAACCTCTTTTATGTGTCTGTATTTATTCCATCTTTAGAATGCAAAAATCAAAGAAGGCAGAAACCTTTACTTAATACTACCTTCCCATAGCTCATGTAAATGTTCTTTCTACTTATTTTGGCATGCACTAAGTGCTTTATTGAAGAAAAAAAAAGAATCTTCTAAACCATGCATGAGCTTTAAATGTCACTCCCAGCACCTAAAAAGAGTATATTCATCTATAAACAGAAGCTTAATGATGCCTAACATGAGTTTCATGGTGATTTGTTTCTCTCATTAGATAGTAAGTGCCATTAAGTGCAGTTACCTTGATTTGGAATTCTCCAGAAATTGATCTTGAGGAATGGATTTGAGGGCAAGTGGTTTATTTGGGAGGCTGATCCAGGCAGCACCAATAGAAGAAGTGAGAGAAAAGAAGGGAAACAATAAAAGGTGCTTTATTTGGATCTCTTGACCCCTGCACCTCACCCACCCCTGACTTGCACATGTGCACACCCTTGCCCCATCCCACGACACAAGTGGCCTTCTCCCACACCTGGCAGGGGCTCTTGGGCACATCTGTGCCACATAGCCTTTGCCCTGCACAAGTGGGCACCCCTACCTCACCCCACCTCTCCAGGGCTAACACCAGGGCTCCACCAACCATCATCACCCACCCCGACACACATCACACAACCTCCATGACCTATGCCTCACCCCTATACACTCGGGCATCCACATCCCAGCCCTTCTGTAGCCCTCCCCCTGCATAAGGACACACCCATGCCCCAACCACCCTGTGCCCCAATTTCTGTGTCCTGTACCCTACACCCTGACACCCATGACCCACAAACTTCATGTGCTTACCCATAACCTACTCACATACCAGCTCCAGCACATCTGCTTAGCAACCCCATCCATCTCTTGCCATGCCCTACCTCTGTGTCCCCCACACTGCACACTGCTCCTGCTTTCCAAGGCCTCACTGAGCTGCACCCTGCCCCCATGGCCCCTGTACTGCACTTCCACAACAACATAACCTGCACCCCATGCTCACAGGCACCAGCATAGAGTCCCTGAGCCATGCATCTACCTGCACCTCAACCCGTCACTGCACTGTTGTGCCCCTCCCTAGCTCTGCACCAGGCTCCACACCTGTCCCACAAATACAAAGGTTTAACTACTGAAGGAAATCAACATCCACAGTAACCTATCAAGATATTTACATGCTGTGAAGACAACAAAAGATCACTAACTGTATGAAGATGCAGACAGATACAGCCCAGTCTAATGACCAAATTAAAATACAGGAAGAGATGCAGACTTTGGAACAACTA
>PVIY010060776.1:0-11493 GCA_004026745.1 Myrmecophaga tridactyla | reverse complement strand
GGGGAGAGGGGGTGTGCAGGAGGGGGGCAAGAAGGGGGCAGGGCCCCACCCTGCAGGGCTTTTCCCTTCAGCACAGGGAGTTTGGATGTCCCTCTGAGTGCGATGAGAAGGCATCGGAGAAAAGGGTAAGCCGGGAAGTGATCCGATGTGATTTAGATTTATCGATGCTCCCTCTGGCCGTACCCGCTGCAGCACATTTGCATTGGGTGAGGCACTGTCCTGCCTAACTGACAACCTGAATCCTTAGGGTCTATCTTCCAGCTGTGGCTTTTGAGACCTTCTGACATTGGTCTAACGACATCCCAACAGTTTCAAGGAACAAATATGTGGGCACATATTTATGTTAACTGTGGTCCTTCCAGGAGGTGGGAACAGCAGGTGCAAAGGCTCAGAGGCATGCAAGATGTTAGGGCCCAGCAAGGAGGGGAGAGAGCAATGTGGGGGAGGTGGGGTGGCAGAAGGTGAAACTGGGGGTGGGCATAGAAGCCTAGCAGGGAAGGATTATCGGCTGTACCAAGGAGCTGGACATCAGCTTGAGGGCAGCCAGGCATCATGGAGGGCTTTTGAGAAGGGTAGTGTTTTGTGCTCAGCCTGCCTCCGTGTACCCAGCCCCTGTTTCAAGATTCAGAACATTGCCAGCACCCCGGAAACCCCTTCACATGTCTTTTCAACATTATGTTGCAGCTGTACATCGTTCGTTCTCATTATTTGTTCCCGTGTGTGAATATCCCACAATGCATTTATCCTCCATACTATGGATGAAATTGAGGTAGTTTCCAGTTTGAGGCTGTTGTACATAGAGCTACAATGAACACTCTTGTCATGTATTTTGAGGAATATAGGTAGACGTTTCCGTTGGGAGTATTCCGGGAGTGGATCTAGCAGATGCTGCCTCGTAGTTTTCTAACATGGTTGTACCATTTTACACTCCCAACAGCAACATGTCAGAGTTGCAGTTGCTCTGTGTCCCCATGACACTTGGTAATGTCAGGCTCCTTCGCTGAAGGTGTTCTTGGGGATGCAGGAGCAGTGGCCTTCGGTGGATTCTGCTGGCTTATCCCTGATCACTAATGAAAGGGCCGCCTGCTCATCTGCTTCCTGTCACCTCTGTGAAATGCCTGATCCTGTTATGGCTTTTTCTTAGTGATTCGTAAGAGCTCTTTATATATTTTGGATGCAAGCCCTTTGTCAGATATATATATATATATGGAGAGGGATATATATATATTTTGGATGCAAGCCTTTTGTTAAATCTGACAAAGAGCTTGCATCCAAAAAATATATATATCCCTCTCCCCATATATATATATACATAATATTTTCTTCTAGTCTGTAGTTTGCCTTTTTGTTCCCTTAATCATGGTGACTATTGAACAGAAGTTTAAAATTTCAACAAATTTCCATGTATCATTTTTTTTCCCTTTGTGGTTAGCACTTTGGGTCCTGCATTTGAAATCTTGGCTGCATTCACATTTCATCATTCACTGTCACCCCATAGCCCTGCTGTACCCACCCTCCTAGGTGGGACCAGGACCTCAGTGGCCCAGAGGGAGGGACCGACAGAGGTTCACTTACTGGTGGGAGCAGCAGGAAAATATGGCTTCAGTGTGGCCATCCTTCTTTATTCCTGAGTGGAGAAATTAGGGGACCATCCCCATGTTAGGAGATTTGCTAGAAGGGCTCCTGGGACTCCATGCAAAGCTGTGCTCATGGCTGAGATTTATTACATTGACAGGAAGGATACGATGCAGCTGGAACAGAGTCTGGAGGAATCCTCGTGCATTCCTTATGCTCCCTCTCCCCACGAGGAGACACAGAGGGCACACTGCCCCCAGCAACGAAAACACAGCAATGCGCATGTGGACACTAGGGAAGCCCAAGGGTCCAAGGGTTTTACTGGGGGCTGGTCACCTAGGCCCCTTGCTGAGCATCTACCAAAATTCCAGACCCCCGAAGGAAAGCAGGGGTTCAACGTCACCTACATTGCCTGTGTGAGCCGTGTAGGTGCAGGAGGGGATGGGGGGAGGCCCATGCCCAGGGCCAACCCTGCAGGCAGGCCTTTGAAGGATAGCAGTCTCAGGCCTGCTATGTTAACTTTTTTCTGTACAGGGAGAACACCAGTTCCTGCGGGGTGAAAACATTTTGTTTTCTTGCCTAGGATTTAGTGCCTTTCACTTTTTTATGTGCTGCCAGCTGGCATGGAATTCAAGTGGGAGTTTAAATCCCTCGGGTTTCTTTCCCAGAGCAGAGGAAACCTGGCGTCTTGCTAAGAACGTGGCAGAATGAGACCGATGGCCCTGGTTTGGGGATATCATGTTTCTTGGGGGAGCTGACGAAAGCCTCAGCCCCTGCCCTAGAACATGCATATACCCACATTTTCCAACATTGTAGGGGATTCACGGGCCTTCAGAGCAGAACTCGGCACCAGCCAAAGGAGGTCCCTGCAGAGGCCACCTTATCGCTGGCTTTGTGGACAGTAATCTGGTTCCTTCAGCTCTATCTCCAGGCAAGACTCTTTCCAGCCTCAGACACTGAAGGCTTGGGTCCCTGAAGGGAGGAGGAGGAGGAGGGCTGCAGAGGACATAGTTTGTTATAACCAGAGCCCAGCCCCCAAGGACCTATGCCATTCCCTTTCATTCCCACACTCCCCTTTTGAGGAAAGTAGTCTTTACTCTCCTGCTGACGGATATGGACACTGAGGCTCTGAAGGGTCAAGGTGAGGGTCCAGCTTGCTGCACCCTTGAATCCTGACTCTTAGACCTAAAGCCCCACCACCCCGCCCCCCGCCCTGCCATGAATCCCTCCCAACATCTGGCACAGAGTCGGTGCCCAATGATTGCACATAGCACGGATGAGAACTGGGCTTTGGGTATGGTTGTGTCGCACCTCTGGAGAGTGTATCGAACCTACCACCTGGGGAACATTACGAAACGGGTCCGTGCATATCTGGTTCACCGACAGGGTAAGAGAGCCACCTGGGTCTGGGCTACCCTGGCAGGGGAGGCCCTCATCATGGCCGCCACACCCATCCCCATGATATTTCATTTTTCAGGGATGCTGCTATGCCATCCCCATTCTGGGGGACTATACTCGGCCATCTGAATCTGACTGTTGACAAGCTCTATAATGCAATCAGTTGTTAATAACTTCGTGTTGTCCTCCACTGCTTTTCTATGCTACATTGGTTTTCTGGAAGCCTGGGATCTCCAAATGTGGGGTGGTAAACCAACTCACAATGAGTCATCCTCCTATACCGAAGGTCTTCCATGGTGACCGTACCCCAAGCTCTTAGTGATCCTGGCAGAGATGAATAGGCAGGACCCCTGGCCAGAAGTACCATTGTCAGCATCCCCCTGGCATTGCATGGCTGTGGGTCCCAAATGCTCCTTCTTCCAACTGGCTGGCTTTTATTCACCTCCATCCACCCTCTCCTTTTACAGAACTGTGAGGCTCAGAGAAATTATGGGATTCCTCTTGATTATGCAACCAGGTAGAGGCAGGAATCGCTATAATATCAACCAGCTGTCCATCCTGTTGGAACTCAACTCTGCTGCCCTTGGTGAAGGTGGTTTCTGGAGCAATGTCCATCTCTGGTTTATCTTCCCTTGCTGCTCTGAGAGAGTCTGCCCCACTCCTCTTTCCATCCAAGGCACATCTTCAGCTGCCCCGAAGCTGCCAGGAGCCACAGGCTCCATGCTCCTTAGAGACCTGGATGGCTGTGTTTGGAGCTAAAGCTACTGGTCTGAGCCCTTTGCACATCAAAGGTACTTAATAAAGGCTGGTTGAGTCGATTTGTGCCTTCTTTTGCCCTCCTGACTTCTGGGATTAATATCCTGAGTTCTCTTCTCTAATCATCACTGTCTGGGAAGCACCCAGTTTCCCCAGGACCATTCAGTGAAAGAAACACCTGTCAGTTTCTCTGAAGACTATGCAGATTGTTGACCATTCCCCGCTGTGGCTAAACCATCAGAACAGATCTAGTAGCCTTAACACCAGAGTCCAGTAGACTTAACACCACGAAGGCAGGAATGTTCGTATAATTCGCTCACAGCAGTAGAATAGTACATGGCATGTTGTAGTCCTCAGCAAACCAGAGGGAACTGGATGGGGACAAGGAAGTGCCCCCGACCCTATCTTCCCCTCAGACCCCTCTGTCTTTGTTCCTCTTTTAACTAATGGAAATGCAGTTTAGGTGGATGTGGGAATAGGAGTAGCCCTAGATGAGGGAGGATGGTGTGTCTCCAGATCTTCATTCACAGAAAATAAAATTGCCCCTGAACCATCGCCTGAAATGACGGTGCCTTGGCCAGTTCTGAGGGACCGTCCTCCTGTGTGGTCAGGAGTCTGCAGTTGGCGTGGTGGCTGGAGAAGGCACTGGCTGGCGGCGGTGACGCTCGCCAAGCTAGGAGCCCACATCTTCCTCCTTTGTCACCCCTCTTTTAGATGCCCGGTGTTCTTTATGGCTTTGCTCAGGTAGATCATTCATTGCCATAAATTTTCTTATCTCCAGTGCTTTTCCAATTATGGATAACAACACAAAAGCAGCCATTGGTTTCTAAAAGGTCATGAAGATATAGAGCCCAACTGGGGAGAGAATGACTTATGCAGTAGGCTTGTATAAATCTGGAGAAGTTTTATGCACAAGTCGGAACAAGAAATGTAAGTGAGATTCATAAAATATATCAAGATTTATGGGGCTTTGGCGGAAGGAAATTTCCTCTCCTTTTGCTGTTTGTGGGGGAATTATTTGTTCTTTGTGAATGTTTAACATATGGTTCGGAAGTCAACAAGTCTTTGTCAAGCTCCAGTGAGCGGCTGGTGGAATTAATATCGTGGCCACAATTAGGCCCAATGTTGCTGAATGGCAGACTGGAGGGAATCTTGGAAACCATGCCTCCTTTTCAAAAATTTTATTTTCGTTGTTGTAAAATATGCATAACATAAAATATGCCATTTTAACCATTTTTAAGTGTACAATTCAGCAGTGTTAATTACATTCATGATGTTGGGCTGCCATTACCACTATCTATTTCCAATTTTTTTTCATCACCCCAAATAGAAATCTATACCCATGAAGCAATAACCTCCCCATTTGTCCCCAGGCCCTGGTAACCTCTCATTTACTCTCTGTTTCTGTTAATTTGATTATTTCTAGGTAGTTCACACATGTGGGATCAAACTATACTTGTCCTTTAGTGCCTGGCTTCTTTTGCTCACATAAGGCTTTCAAGACCATTCCTGTGCAGTACAGATCAGAGCTTCATTCCTTTTCACTGCTGCATACTATTCCACTGTGTGGAATAGGCCAGTCATCCACTGATGGACACTTGGATTTTTTCCACACTTTGCATTATGAATGATGCTGCTAGGAAATAGGTAGACACGTATGTTAGAGTCCCTATTTTCAATTCTTTGAGCTATATACCCAAATTGCGAGTGGAATTGCTAGACCATATGGGTCCTAATTTATGCCAAAGACATCCAAACACCACTACACAGCTATTGCCCTTTTAAGATGTGTTGATAGAGGAAAACTAAAACCTCAGAAATCTGTGGGTTCAGGTACACCGCCTGGCTTCACATTTCTCAAAATGGTTTTGAGACCCCTTGCATTAAAATGATGCAGATTCCCAGCCCCACCCCCTGAGCCTTGTATTCTTACAAGGGTGAGTTTCCATCTGGGAATCTGCATTTTAACAAGTGTCCCAGGTGTTTCATTTGCACATTAAAGCTTCAGAGCTTTCTGTCTAGCACCTTGTCTTCCCTTTTGTAGATAAGGTTCCGAAGAAGTAAAGTGATACAGTTAGTGGCAGAGCAGGGCCTAGGTTTGGTATTTCCGGTACCATTTGCCTTCTGGAAACTCAAGATACCAGTACTGAGAAGCTGGAGAGGCTACATAAAGAGCTGCAGAGGACAGGCGTCTTCACCGAAGCTGCTAACATGCCTGCTGATTAGGAAACTTCATTTCTACCAGAAGGACCCTCAGACGCAGCCTGGAGGTCTCCTCTCTGCTCAACTATTTCAGCAGCTTGGCTCACCCTGGGCCTGGCCTTGAGGGAAACTTTGAAATAGAGTCTGGTCCAGACTAACTTCTCCAGTGCCATCTGTGCAGCAGGGTGTGGGCTAACGCCTAACAACTGGATCTCTGTGGGGAAAGCCTTGATTTGTAGCGTTTGTCGACTTCCCTAGTATAAATATTTCCCACTGTGGCCAATTTCAAGTTTACCAGGACGACTTCATTGACTATGATTTGGGAAGAGGTGGGCAGATCCCCAGCTTTTCACTGCATCTGTGTCCCAGGAAACCATCTGGGATGTAGGCGGAGCTGGAGCAGGGACAGAGGAGGAGGAGGCTGGCAGATACCTCAGGGCTAGGCAAGCTAAGGTCAGGCCCAGGAGGCCACCTGAGGAGGGGACTCCCATACTCAGGGAGGTAGGCGGGCCCAGGACGGAGCAGGGAGAGGTAGTATGAGGGCACTGCAGACCATGTCCCACATTCGCTGCAAGGCAGAGGAGGTGACTCTGAGCAACCTCATCCCAGCCACGGGGGTTGCTTGGCTGAGGCCAGATCTTAGCCAAGGACTCTGGGGCACCCTGCCCCAAGAGGCAGAGGGAGGCCTGGAGTTGCCTTCTTGATCAAAGCTGATGCTTCCTTCCAGAAAACCAGCCCAGGGCTCAGAGATAAGAAGGGGAGAGGTCAGAATGATATGCAAAGCAAACCACCTTGCATCTGAGAACTTGCCTTTCCCAAGCTGACCTCAGCAGCTTCCTTTTCCTTTCGTTGCTACTGTCCCTCGCCCACCTATGCCCCATATCCAGTCAGATGATGCAACCAGCGACATCTTCAAATTCCAAATGTCTTCACACCTCCAGGCTCTGGCCGAAGCCAGGCCTTGTGCTGGCATGCCTCCCCCTACCCCTTCTTTAGCGTTTCTGGAAATCCTATCTTTTGCTAAAGGCCCTATGCAAATGTGATCAACTTCATGGGGTCCTCCCTGACCCCCTAATCTAGGTCTTCCTTGGCCTCAAACATTTCCTATCTCTCCTATGCACGGATGACCTGAGCCTTGTGTTATGGTGTGGCCTCTCCAGTGGCCCCAGTGGCATTTCCCATCAATGATGTGGCCTCTCGGTGGCACTAATGGTCTTTCCCTCTACAATGGCTGATGACATGTCTTGAGGATCCCAGGGTTTCCAGTACTGTTTCCCTGCTACAAGGCATTTGGCCCTGCATGCTGAGGTCATTGCTAAGGTTTTGTTTTACCTCTAAAAGTAAAAGACAGTTTATCCTCACTAGCAGCAATGTGCACTGTGACGGGTTGCTGGGTAGGACAGGCGTCTCCAATTTTAATACTCACGGCAACGGAGCTGCTCTGGGTCACTCCATCCTACTGATGGATGCTTGGGACTCTCAGCAATGCCAGAACCTACAGTCCCCAGACTTGGATGCACAGCTGTTACTCTCCGGAGCCCTCTTGTCTACCCTCTTCCCAGCTCTCCTTTTCTGAGGATTCATTACAGTCCAGGTTCAATATCCATTTGCTAATGCCAGGCTAGAGTGGGTCACTGCTCTCTGACTTAGAGAGATGGTTTATTGAAATATGTTTTCTATGCTTAGGACCAACTAATGCCGGGTACAGATGGCACGTGGCCTGTGCCACCAGGGCGACTCCTTCGTGGACCACCCATGTTCCTTCCAGCCAGGGACCTGGAACAGGATCCCAGGAGTGATGACCCCTTTCTGTGACCCGTGTGGTCACAGTGGAGCAGGGTTGGTTCTGAGGCAGTGACCTTGTTCTTTCATTCTACCCCCCTTCATCCTCACCTCACTCTATAAAAAAGGGGAATAGCATAATGGTTAAAAACTCAGACCCAGGAATCAGCTAGTCCTGGGTTCAAATCTCAGCTCAACCATTTACACTCTGTGTGATTTGCAGCATGTTATTGATATGACATGTGCTCAAGTCATTACTCGTGCAGTAGGGATAATAGTGCTATTTATCAGGTTGGTTTCTAGGCACCTTAAATGGCTTAATGCAGATAAAGGACTTAGAGCTCTATGTGGCACATGGCGAGGGTGTATACATATTTGCTGTGATTGTATTGTCATTGTTGTCTTTTGTATTACGAGCCCAGCTTTTCCCATCACAGAGTTGTACCAGTCATGACTCAATGCCACTTCTCCTTCTCTAGCTTTCTCAGCCCATCATCCTGTTATCATTTCCTGAAGTTAAATCAGAAGCCCCAGGTGAAGCCCCTGACCATGCCCAGCCCATTGTAAGCACCTTATGAATAATATGTGGGAGCAACTGTAGTCCATCTTCCTCCTTCTCCCCACTAGCCCCACAGACAGTGCTGGGCGCAGACTAGAGCCTCCAGAATGGAGTGTGGACATGTGCTACCTCCCTGTCCATGCCCCTGCCACCCCTTCCTTGGTGTCCCAATCCTCTCTCTTCATGGATGGAGCTGCACAAGTGAATTCCACAGAAAGACACTTTGTTACCTGGGTAAGTTTGGCTGGAAGTACAGGCTGTTGTCGGGGATCTTGGAGAGAAGGGAGTCAACTTTAGCAGAAATGGGGGCTATTTTCAAATTGCCCTTTCATTTAATACCCACCTCAAGGGCAGGGGCCAGCTGGGGCAGCCCAATGACTCGAATCAGGGCCCTCTCACCTCTGTCGGGTCTGCTCCTCAAGGGGGAACCCCTTCCCCTACCCATCGCAGGGCTGATGTGGGACCTTGTCCAACTAATAGGTTGTGGGCAGCGGACATGGGGCCAAGTGGGACAGACTGTTCTCTAGGACAGGCAACTGCCCACACCAGGCTTTTCTCTCGGATGAAGGGTGGCCTTGAGGTTGAGAACACACAGGACATTTATCACGATGAAGAATGACAGGGAGGGAGCCGGTATCTGACCCCGAATGACAAAAACATGGAGAGGTGAAGATGCACTGGGGAGAGTGGGGCAGAGCCGCCGTGTCATTTTTCAGCACAATTTTTCTCCATTTAACGTTCCCATAGATTATGGGACCTGATCATCAGTGGCCTCTAGAGATGCTTTTATGGTTTGATGCTTCAGGAGAGGGAAAAATGACTTATGAACTTTATGTCCTACAAAGACCCTTATTGTCTGCTGAATACAAAGTTCATTTTGTTTTGCTTTTTTTGGAAATGTACTCAGGTGAGAAAGATAAATCAAATTGACTAACCTCCTTCTGCTGATTAAGAAAATTAAAATCAACCTCACCTTCTTGAACCTCTCTTCTGGCTTGGAAGAAACAGGGTGGCATGGTTTCTTCTGCTTTCCCTCCGTGAAAGATTTAGGAGGGTGCTGGAGCAGCAGGCAGTGGGATGATGAATATTTTTCAAAACTTTTGGTCTCCTGCAGTTTTCTCCCTCGACTGTGCAATCAGGAAAGTCTGAAGACAAAAGGAGGAAGTTCCCTCTTGGAGCCCCTGGGCCATGTCTTTCTCAAGGGCCCAGTTTGCACACCTTAGCCCTGTGGGTGAATCTCTTTATTAAAGTGTCATGCTTCTTTGTGGGGAGGAAAAAAGAAGGGAAACCCAGTGCCAAATTCAAGTAGAACCCATCTGCAATATTGTGCACATCACCTAAAGCCATATGACTTTGTCCATCGAATGATGCATGTATTTATCTGAATCACACTGAACCAACGAAAACTCAGCTTTGATGGGATCTGAGACCTTTCCCCAAGCTCAAAATCCTCCGAACTTTGAAACAGAAACCTCTTGTCCACCTTCTTCCCAGCTTCCCTTTTCTGAGCATCATTTAGTGAGCAGGTTCAAAGTCCATGTGCTGAGGCTGGGTGGCCCTGGAGGAATTGAGAGCAGCCTGGGACAACAGCTCCTTAGTGGGGAGCAGTGGTGGGGGACAGCGCAGGGACCCCAGCTCAGGCAGCCCTCTAGATCAGACGTGCTGGTGGATGGGTGTGGATGGCTTCCCTGCCCTGGGAGAACTGGCTAAACAGACTCCAGGAGGGTGGCCCCACCAGATCTGCCTCCGTGTCCTTACCCAAGGACACTGGAGCAGCCCCAAGGTCAAAGTCCCTCCCCTCTCCTTCTGGACAGGCTCACCTGCCTCTGAGCCCAGACACACCTTTATTTTTTATTTATTTTATTTATTTATTTTTTGCAAGGGCAGTCACCGGGAGCTGAACCCGGGTCTCCGGCATGGCACCTGAGAACTCTGCCACTGGGCCACCAGGACCCAGCCCACACCTTTATTTTTAAAGCATAATCCAAACCTTTGGCCCCATCTAGAACGAGAACCAGAGATATGGGTTCGGGATGTTGTCTGTGCAGGCCTGGGAGGCCGGAACAGAACCAGTGAAGAGAGACGCCCCACAGTTACCAGCACCACCCCCAAACTTGCAGAGCCAGGTACAGATGTGAAAAATCTTACTTGATCCTCATCTGTGGCAGCTCTGCCCCACCCCCACTGGCCCTAGAGATGAGTGCCCGGAGTAATCCTGGTGAAGAGAGGATAATTAATTCAAAAAGGCCAACATCCCGGGGCCAGGGCCCTTTGACAAGGGAGGAGAAGGGGAGGCGAGGGGCGAGGAGCGAGCCCGGCAGAGCTGTCGGTGCAAATAATCCCCAGCTCCGGGCAGACTGTTCCAGCTCTAATGAGGCTCTGGAGCAGCAGCCCCTCGCGTCTTGTCTCTCGCGGCCAGGAGAAGGGCGAGACCAACTTTATTTCTGCGTTTGGACTGACTTAAAGAAGTGGCATCCCATTTGAAGGGCACCCAATCAATCTGTTGCCCTAGCTGCATGAAATTGTATTTGCCTGCCACTTCCTATCTCGCTCGGCGCAGCTGGCCTGTAAGTCATTGGTGATAACACTTTTTATTATGCCAGCGTGTTTATGAACTGTGCCTGGAAAGAGATGATAGAAATATGCAGCAATATGCAAAAGAAGAGGGGGGCAGGGAGGGGAGGGAGAGTAAATGCTAGTTGCCTGGGCAACGATGGGGCTATTTTGGGCATCGGATTTAGCAGATGATGAAACCCATTTTCATGCCATGGTTAGACTCTCCCCTCCCCCCTTCCCAGAGGCAATAAATGCACAATCGAATATTTAGGAAAGGGATGGCTTAATTTCTTAATTAAAAATTATTATTCCTTTTTCTTCCCCCCTCTTACCTCCTTTAAACACGGATTAAAAACATCTAAGTGTGCTGATGAGCATCGAGTGGAAGGCGAGCTTTCGTTCTGGCAGAAAAAGATGTGTGAATAATTTACTAATCTTCACGGATGCCCGCCTCCTCCCCCACTGCACACATCCTCCTCTTTTCCCCTATACCGACTTAGCTCTGATAAACTCCTGGAGCAAAATTCCCCAATCTCAGCACCTGCAGATGTTTATAAGCCACCTGCCTTCCAGTGAGGCATGGGCAGCTTGGAGGAGATGGCTGGGGCTGAGCGGACTCCAGCTCTCGGTGCAGATGTGTCTCTGGAAACAAAAGCTGGGGACAG
>PVIY010060775.1:0-11494 GCA_004026745.1 Myrmecophaga tridactyla | reverse complement strand
AGAAAAAGAAATAAAAAGACAATAGAAAAAGAAATAAAACGAACACAGGAAAGAAAAAAAAAGATTATACCTACCATACCCCTTACCCCTTGCTTTCATTGATCACTAGCATTTAAACTAAATTTATTTTAGCATTTGTTCCCCCTATTATTTATTTTTATTCCATATGTTCTACTCCTTTGTTGACAAGGTAGATAAAAGGAGCATCAGACACAAGGTTTTCAGAATCACACAGTCACATTGTGAGAGCTATATCATTGTTCAATCATCCTCAAGAAACATGGCTACTGGAACACAGCTCTACATTTTCAGGCAGTTCCCTCCAGCCTCTCCATTACATCTTGAATAAAAAGATGATATCTACTTGATGCATAAGAATAACCTCCAAGATATCCTCTCGACTCTGGAATCTCTCAGCCATTGACACTTTGTCTCATTTCTCTCTTCCCCCTTTTTTGTCGAGAAGGTTTTCTCAATCCCTTGATGCTGAGTCTCAGCTCATTCTAGGATTTCTGTCCCACGTTGCCAGGAAGGTCCACACCCCTGGGAGTCATGTCCCATGTAGACAGAGGGTGCCTGTCTCTTTTGACATAGCCATGGTATGGTTGTGAACTGGCATGTCATTGTGGTTTGGGTTTGCATTTCCCTAATGTCCACTGTTTCAGGGCCCTTTTGGCCATTTGTATATCTTCTTCAGAGACCAAGAGAATCCTTTACCCATTTTTAATCATGTTATTCATCTTTTTATTGTTGAGTGGTAAAAATTCTTTATTCTATATACTAGACCCTTACCAGGTGCATGATTTGCAAATATTTTCTCCTTTCTGGGGGTGTCTTCAATTTTTGGATAATGTCCTTTGATGCACAAAGCTTTTTTAATTTTGATGAAGTCCAATTTATCTAGTTTCTTTTGCTGCTTGAGCTTTCTGGTATCATAACTAAGAAACCACTGCCCAATCCAAGGTCACAAAAATCTACACCTGTTTCCTTCTACGAGTTTTATAATTTTCGTTGTTACCTTTAGGGCTTTGATGCAATTGTTTATTATATATGTGGTATGAGGTAGGGGCTCTATTGGTTTTCTACCTGCTTTAACAGGTTACCACAAACTTAACGGCTTGTAACAACACCAACTATAGACCCCAGCTTTGGGTGTCAACAGTCCAAAGTGGGTCTCACTGGGCTACCATGGGCTACAGCCCTACTAGAGGTGCTGGGGGAGAGAGTTTCCCTGCCTCTTCCAGCTTCTAGAGGCTTCCTGTGCTCTTGGCTCGGGGCCTCCCTCTTTCCATGTTCAAGTCCGAAGTGTCAGGCTGAGTCCTGCGCACGTGGCTGTCCACTGCTGTTTTCTGCCTCCCTCCTCCACTGAGAAGAGAAGTGTGATCACCTTGGGCACACCCCAAATGTGGTTGACTAGCAACGTAATCCCCCCTGCAACCTAATCCCCCCTTGCCCGGTACTGCACACACTCCCGGATTCCAGGCATTGGGGTACAGACATCGGGGGAGCCTTATTCTTTTTACCAAAGGGCCGAGCCTCATTCCTTTGCATGTGAATACCTGCTGCCCCAGCACCCTTTGTGGAAAGACTTCTTTCTCCATTGAACTGTCTTAGCACCCTCGTGGAAAATCTATTGGCTACAAACACAAAGGCATGTGTCCGGAGTCTCGGTTCTGTTCCATCGTTCTGTCTGTCCGCACGCCGGAACCACGGACTCTCCATTACTGTAACTTTGCGGTAAGACGTGAACCCTCCAGCGTTGCTCTTTTTCAGGAATGTACCCACTGCACTGAACTGCCCGGGGCTGGGGGCAGTGGTCCAGCTCCCCGGGTCCAACCCGCCGTCCCTTTTTTTGGCCCAAACCCGTCCTTACCGCCCAAGGCACCGCCCCCCAGCGAGAGGCAAGCCGAGGACCTCCCTGGGTCCCTTTGTTTTGGAAGCTCCTCCCTTGTGCCAGGAAGGATGCTTGGGAGGGATCCTGGTCCCGGAGGGCTCTTGCTTTAACGGAACAGACAAGTGCGTGAGACAGCGGGGGAACCTCTGGGGAGCCTCGGCGCTCCGCCGGGCGCGCAGACACTGGACCCGCGGGAACGCCCGGGCCCGCCAGGGCGTCACTTGCCAGACTGCGCATGCGCCGTGGCAATCCGCGCAGCAGGGCCCGGCTCCGCGCAGGCGCGGGCCGTTTCCACCTTCCCACCGTCACCGTCGCCATGGCCGCCTCGGCCCCGGGCCTCATCTCGGTCTTCTCGAGCCCGCAGGAGCTCGGCGCGTCGCTGGCGCAACTTGTGGTGCAGCGAGCAGCGTGCTGCCTGGAGGGTGCCCGCGCCCGCTTCGCGCTCGGCCTGTCGGGGGGCAGCCTCGTCACTATGCTGGCCCGCGAGCTACCCGCCGCCGCCGCCGCCTCCCCCACTGGGGCCGCCGGCCTCGCGCGCTGGACGCTGGGCTTCTGCGACGAGCGCCTCGTGCCCTTCGACCACGCCGAGAGCACGTACGGCCTCTACCGGGTGAGGCCTACGGGAGCCGCCAGGGGACAGGCCGAGCGCATCGCCCCAAGCGCCGGCTACGGGAGCCGCCAGGGGACGTACCAAGCAGGCCGCGGAGAGCGCCAGCTACGGGGGCCGCCAGGGGACACGGCGTCTATCTCTCCGCGTCCTGGAGGAGGAAACGGCCCTGCCGAGGGGGAGGCGTCGCAGAGCGGCCCATCCAGGGCCCGGGGAGTTCGGTCTGCCCGTCCCGCCTCCCGGGCCTCAGAGTCCCCCCCTCTCCCTGGGCGAGCCCAGACTCTGCAGAGTCGGGGTTCCGCGGGCGGGGTCGCACACCGGGCAAGCAGGGAGGCTGGGAGTGAGGCTGGGGGGGCCGGGCCCCGGCCCAGAAGGGCTTTCCCTGTGAGCAGAATCCAAAGCGTTCCTTTTAATTCCTTTTTTTTGGTTAGGAAAATTGCATGTTCCGATAATGGAAACTGATCAAACAATAAAAAGTGAAATTGCCCAGACCTTCAGGGGACCTCCCAGACGGGGCTCAGCGGGGAGCTGGGGGTCTCCGGGTAATCGGCGGGGTCAGTCGGGGGACAGTAGAGGAGGAGGAGCCGCCGGCTGCCCCGTAGGCCTCAGCGGCAGGTGTGGGGCGGGGTGGGGGAGCCCTCAGCCAGGCCCGGGCTGGGGAGGGCCACAGTGTGGGGGCCGGGGCAGGGCGGCGTGGGAGCTGGGCCCCTCCCCAGGACCCACCCGTGCCTGTGGGCCCCCTCGGGCGAGCCTCCTGCCCGCCAGCCCTCTGCTGCAGAGGCCGCGGTTTGTAAGTGCTGGGGGGCTGCTGAGAAGCTGGGCACTGCCTGCCCCCCGCCCCCCGCAAGGTCCCAGGAACCTGGTCAGGCCGGGCGTGCTGGGCGGCCAGACGGCAGTAGGGGCAGGTCAGAGTTTATGCTGAGCCTCCAGAGACCAACACGGGGCTGCTCAGTGGAGGCGGCCTGCAGGGTGTCCAGGCTGCAGAGTGGCCAGGCAGGCTGGGGTGGAGGGGCCGGAGGAAGGCCAGGCCAGCAGGGCCTCCAGGACAGCGGGGGCTGGGTTTACCTGTGGGCTCGGGCACACTGGAGGGTCACTTCCTGCCCAGGACCCCTGACTAGCCCCCCAGGGGTCAGGGCTGTGCCCATCCCTGACCGCCTGACCCTCTGTGTGCCCCGCAGACCCACCTGCTCTCCAGGCTGCCCATCCCCGAGAGCCAGGTGCTCGCTATCAACCCCTCGCTGCCCGTGGAGGAGGCGGCCGAGGACTACGCCAGGAAACTGAGAGCGGTGAGTCCGCGCAGGCCACGCCAAGGCCAGCCCACCCGGACGCCACAGCCTGTCCTGAGTCCCTGATGAGCATCCTCAGGCCTGCGACCGCAGCCACCCTGACAGGGGAAGTCCATAAACTGGAGCTGTTGGGTGGCAGGGGGGCCGCACATCTGTGTTGAGGCTGCTTGCTTCTCCCTTCCCTTCCCACGGGGTCTTGGGAGCCCACCCGGACCGTCCTCTCCCCGCCAGGCCTTCCGAGGGGACTCTGTCCCGGTTTTCGACCTGCTCATCCTGGGGGTGGGTCCCGATGGCCATACATGCTCCCTCTTTCCAGACCACCCCCTCCTGCAGGTGAGTGCCCGGGAGGGGCCCGCCAGCGGGTGGTGGGGGAGCTGGGGTCCCGGTCAGCCTCTGCCCACCCGGGACCAGAGGCGTGACCCGTCGGAGCCTCCGTTCACCCATCTCAGAACTTCCGCGGTGGCCGGACGGGGTGGCGTGGCTCCCGGAGGCTCGCGAAGTAGCACCTCGCCCTTGTGCCTCTTCCTGGACCCCACCCCAGGAGAGGGAGAAGATCGTGGCCCCAATCAGCGACTCCCCGAAGCCCCCGCCCGAGCGTGTGACCCTCACGCTGCCCGTGCTGAACGCGGCGCGGGCCGTCATCTTCGTGGCGACTGGCGAGGGCAAGGCGGCGGTCCTGAAGGTGACGGGCACGGAGTTCCCGCGGGCAGCCGGGCACGGAGTTCCCGCGGGCAGCCGGGGCGGCTCAGCGGTTCTCGGGTCGAGGGGTGCAGGAGTTCCCGGTGGGGGAGGGAAACGAGACGCGCGGGTGAGGCCAGAGCTGCGCTCGGAGGAAGTCGCGCCGCGTCTGAAGCGTTTTCCTGTTAGTTAGGGAGCAGCTAAAGCACTCTGCTCCGGGATGAGGAAACGCTACGGAAGAGATAGATGAAATTTTAAAAACGAGTGAATTGATTCCTACCTTAAAAGTTGAATGGTAAATAAGTTCAAAAGACTGACCCATGGCAAACTATTCAAAAGGCAAAAAAATCAGCAGAAGTTTAAGATAAAGAAGCGGGATAGAAAATGTCAAAGAAATTAGGGTGCTCAAAATTGGCTGAATAGTGAAAAAAAATAATAATAATAACTTCATTGCCATAAGCAATGGAAAGAACTGAAACTATCTGTTAAGCAGCGGTAACTGTCCCCAGCACGTGCAGCCAACGACCTGCGGGTGGGGCCTGGCCTCGGGGTTGAGTGAGCGAGGCTCGTTCACCCCTCCCAAGCCTCAACTTTCTCATCCTGGGGGGTCAGGGGCCCCCGGGGGCAGCGAGGGGTAGTGCAGGTGGCCGGCCCAGCCCAGCCGGGCGCAGGCCCGTGACTTCCATGAGCAGCTCATCCGTGCAGGGGCCACAAACCGTTGCCCGGGGCCAGTGGGGCTTTTTACAGCAGCTGGTGGTGGGGAGAAGCAAGAAGAGAGCATCTTGCTGCACAGGCAGCGGGGCCAGGCCTGGGCCCCCGGTCCCTGCAGGCGAGGTTTGCCGGCCCCGGGTCCTGGAGTGGAGGGGCAGGGCAGCTCGGGGCTGGGGGCGCCGCGGGCAGGGCCTCACACCCCCTTCTCCATGCAGCGCATTCTGGAGGACGCGGAGAAGAGCCCACTCCCGGCCGCGCTGGTCCGGCCCTGCGGTGGGCAGCTGCGCTGGCTCCTGGATGAGGCAGCCGCCCGGCTGCTCACGCTGCCCGTGGAGAAGCACTCGGCCCTCTAGCGCCCCGACCCCGCTGGGCGGGAGGCATTAAAGGCACGTTCTGAGGCCTCGCTGTCCCAGTTCTTGATGGCCCTGGGGGGCCAGACTGGGCCTGCCTCAGGGTGCAGCCCCCGGGTGGACCCCATGGGGCTGCAGGTGCAGGATCCGACATCCGGCCTCTGCCTGCTGCGGGGGCTGAACCCTGGATACCGAGGGCCCCAGCGGCCAGCATCAGAGGCAGGCAGGGGATGGGTGAGACGGCGGGAAACGGGGGACAGGAGGCAGAGCCGGGCCCCGTGTGGACACCACCCTCTCCTGCCCCCTGCCCCACCCCTGGCCTGCAGAGGGGACCCTCCCCCTCCCCACCCCCTTCTGCCAACCCCTCCCCCTCCCAGCCCACCTGTTTCTGCTGCTGGAGCTCCCAGTCGTCCCCGCCTGGCCTCCCCCATGTCCTCTCCTCCGGCGTCCACAGCCTGGTCCCTCACTCCCTAGCTCACCCTCCTCACTGCTCTGCCCGTGTTTATTGACCCCCAGGGGCTCAGGGCCTGCGTGGGGTCAGCTCTGCACACATCCACAGCCCCACCACTTAGCTTAGGGGCTGGCGGGTTTGTGGAAAGAAGGAGTCAGTCCGGGGGCATCAGCTAGGATTGTGCTCAGGTGTTCTGGGGGCCCCGGACAGAGCGGGTCCAGCACGTCCTCCGGTGGAAGCCCACCGGGCCGGGGACAGCATTTGAACTTGCCGGAGCCAGGCTGCCTGTGCCTTGCAGCTCTGCCACTGTCTTCCTGTGTCATCTGCCTCATAGTACAAGGTGGTGGCTGCTGCTGCGGCCATTACATCCACATCCCAGCCCCTGGAGGAGGCAGGGGAGAAGGAAATTCGTGTAAAGAAACATCACAGGACTCACCCAAGACATTGCTGCTCACACTCCCAGGGCAGGCTGCGTCCCCTAGCCACACGCAGTGGCAGGGCCTGGAAGCGGGACCGCTGGTGGGCTGCTGCGGGCCCTGCTGCAGTTGGGGGCTGAGGAGTGGTGGGTGTTGGGACCTAGCTCGACCCTGTGCACCCATGTCAGCCCGGGTGAAATGACCAACCCTGATTCATTCACTTAACGGGAGGATGAGCTGAGGGCCAGCGAGTCCTGGGGTGCGGGCCCCGGTGAGGCAGGGCCAGCTTCCTGGGGGGCTGCAGGGCATGGGAGAGGGTCCAGGCATCAGGCCCACCTGGGTGGGGAGGCAGGGGGCCCGGGGGTGCTGGAGGGCGGGGTGCAGGGTACGTGGCTGCCCCCAGAGAAGGGCCATCACACCGATTCAGTGACAGCCCACACCACAAAACCCGCCAAACACAGAGGCACAAAGGGAAGACAGGACAATGGGGCGGGGGGGCAGGGCCCTTCCTGTAGAAAGGCAGGTGGGGGGCGAAGGCAGGGCCCACCTCTACGCTGGCGGGAACACTGTTGGCTGGCGGGGACAGGTGGGAGGCGCCCGGCAAAGCAGACAGGATGAAGGGTCAGCCCAGCGGGAAGATGTGACCGCCGTAAATGTGCACGCTTCTCACAGCAGAGCCCCGAAACACGTGCGCCAAAAACAGGAAGACAGCTGGAGAAGTCCGGCGGCCGTTGGGTCTGCTGAGCGCAGCGGTGGGCGGCGTCCAGCATGGAACACGTTAGGCCCCAAAGCAAGTCTCAGTAAATTTAATAATATTGAATCATTAAGTTGTCTCTTTGGAGCACAATGAAATGAAGCTGGACATCAGTGACAGAAGGAAAACTTAACAAATATGTGGTAAGGAAACAAAACAGCGTTAAACAACCAGTGGGTCAAAGGTGACATCACAAGGGAAATGAGGGACTATGTTGAGAAGAACAGAAACAGAAACACCAAAATGTATGGGATGCAAAGGCAGGGCTCAGGGAATCAGCTTTACATGTCTGTGTTAGAAAGGAGAGATCGCAAATAACAACCCAACCCCACGCCGAAATAAACTAGGAAAAGGGCAAGCTACGCCCACGTTGGTGGAAGGAAGGAAGCAGTAAGGATTTGAGCAGAGATAAATGAGATAGAGAGTATGAAAATAAAAGAATTAGCAAAACCAAAAGTTATGTTTTTTTAAAAAGATCAATAAAATCGACAAACCTTTATTTTTTAATTATTAATTTAAAAAATTTAAAAATATATGACAAGAAAGAAACACATTCTTAACATATGATCATTCCATTCTACATATATAATCAGTAATTCCCAATATCATCACATAGTTGTATATTCATCATGATCACTTCTTAGAACATTTGCATCAATTCAGAAAAAGAAAAAGACAACAGAAAAAAATTCATACATACCATACCCCTTACCCCTCCCTTTCATCAATCACTAACATTTCAAACTAAATTTATTTTAACATTCTTCCCCCCTATTACTTATTTTTATTCCATATGTTCTACTCGTCTGTTGGCAAGGTAGATAAAAGGAGCATCAGACACAAGGTTTTCACAATCACACAGTCAAACTGTGAAAGCTATATCATTATACAATCATCTTGAAGAAACATGGCTCCTGGAACACAGCTCTACATTTTCAGGCAGTTCCCTCCAGCCTTTCCATTATATCTTGGATAACAACGTGATATCTACTTAATGCGTAAGAATAACCTCCAGGATAACCTCTCGACTCTGTTTGGAATCTCTCAGCCATTAACACTTTATTTTGTCTCATTTCACTCTTCCCCCTTTCAGTTGAGGTTTTCTCAATCCCTTGATGCTGAGTCTCAGCTCATTCTAGGGTTTTTCTCAATCCCTTGATGCTGAGTCTCAGCTCATTCTAGGATCTCTGCCCCACGTTGCCCAGAAGGTCCACACCCCTGGGAGTCATGTCCCACATAGACAGGGGGAGGGTGGTGAGACTGCTCATCATGTTGGCTGGAGAGAGAGGCCACATCTGAGCAACAAAAGAGGCCCTCCTGGGGGTGACTCTTAGGCTTAAATTTTAAGTAGACTTGACCTGTCCTTTGTGGGGTTAAGTTTCATATGAACAAACCCCAAGACTGGGGGCTCAGCCGATAGCTTTGGTTGTCCACACTGCTTGTGAGAATATCAAGAATTCAACTTGGGGAAGTTAAATTTCTCCCCGTTCTCACCATTCCCCAAAGGGGGCTTTGCAAATACTTTTTCATTCACTGTTCAAATCACTCTGGGAAAATCAGCAAACCTTTAGCCAGATTGATGAGAGAGGGAGGACACGCAATCTGAAATTGGGAGTGAGCCTGGGGCCATGGACCCTTCAGGATAGAAAGCACTATCCGGGCGTGTGGCGGACAACCAGCGAGGAAATGGACAACTTCTTGGAATCCGACGAATGACCTAGTCTGACGTGAGAAGAAGACCCAGGCGAGGAGAGGTGGGGTCAGTAACTAGAAACCTGAGGGCAGGTCCAGGCCCCCATGGCTTCGTGGCCGAGTTCTACGGAATGTTTAAAGGTTTACCACTGTCTCCACCCTTCGCAGCCGTTCAGGGAACGGGCGTCCGCGCACAAGGAGGGTCACTGCTAAGAACCAAGGGTGCCGGTATCGGCGAGGCTGGGGACGGCGGCCCGTGCTGGGCGGCACGTGGCGACTGGGTCACTGGGGCCCAGGGCGGCAGCGGGACAGAGCATGGCAGCCGGGGCCTGGGTTCATGCCTCGCGGCAGAGGACGCAGCAGAGCTGCCACCTTCCCGGGACAGGGACATCCCTACGGCCCCAAGCCGCCCCAGGGCTCCTGAAGCAGCACAGACCAGAAAAGCTTCTGAAATCAAACAAAACGAAGCCCCGCTGGGTGGCGGGAAGCGTCGGGAAGGCCGTGAGCCCTGCCCAGGGCCAGGCCTGGGGCGTGTGCCGCCGGCAGACAGCACCGGGCGCGTGAGGTCCCCGCAGACCCCGGACCCTGCGGTGTCCTGTGAAGGGCAGGCCCCACCCCTCGGCCCGGCGCGGGGGCGGCTGTCAACCCGTGGGCGCGTGCCTCCCAGCAAACTCCTGCTCAATCCCCGCGGCCACAGGTCCCTCCGGCCACCTGTCTCGGGGTTCCTCTAGTTCCGAGCCTGGCGAGCTGGGCCACCTCGGGGGCAGCGCTGCAGGCGGGGGCCAGGCGGTTGGGGCAAGCCGCGGTCCCAGGGGCGCCAGGCAGGGTGGCGGTCACGGTCGGGGACAGTCGGGAAAGGACGGTACCGTGAGCCATGGGGCCTGATGACCTGCGCAGCCGACAGCGGCCCAGGTGCTGTGTCACGGGCATTCGCCAGCGTTAAAACGAAATTAATTACTTTTTTAAAAAGGGCCTGGGGGAGAGGTGATGGGTGGGGCCTGCACTGCCCCAGTGCCCCCTGCCCAGCACTGGCTGGGGGGCTGGGGGGTGCACAGCTGGGGCACATCTCGGGGTGCAGCCTGCAGGTCCCATGGGGTCTGCCCTGCCCCTCCCCTCGAGGCTGCCAGGTCGTCTCCCCCCCACCCCCGGGGCTTCCCCTGAGGGACGCGCCTGCCCAGGGTGCCCCAGGGGAGTAGGGCGGACACAGGTGCGGGGCGGGTCCCACACCCACGGCCCCTCTCCACCGGCACAGGCCCGCGGCGGCGCTGCCAGCTCTCGGGCGGCTCCCGGGTCGGGGCTGCGGCCACAGGATGGGCGGGAGGTCCTCGAGTCCGCTGGACAAGCAGCAGCAGCAGCAGCTGAGGGGTGAGTCGGACCGGCGGGGGTCGAGGGTGGGGCTGGATGGGCCCCATTCCTGCGAGGGGCCCCCTCCAATCCAGACGCAGAAGCCATGGCATCCTGTGCTAGGCCGGGGGCTCCCGGCGGGCAGGGCCCTGCAGCCCCTCCACGGGTCCTGGGGGTCTGAGGCCCTCAGCCACATTGCCCTCCGGCCTGCCCGGCAGGGGCGGCACCAGCTCCATCCCCTGGACCAAGGTCAGTGAAAGTCATGTCATCTCTGCCAGCACAGGGTGGAGGGCGGGGGCGGGGATGCCGGTCCACGGCGGAGACTGCAGTCAGGGGGTGTGAGAAAGCGGGCAGTGGCGATGCAGGGAACGGCGCACGCCGAGGCCTGTGGTGTCCTTGGGGACAGTCATGCTCACATCCCGCCCTGCCCACACTTGCTGGGTGGCCTTGGGCGAGTGGCTTTGCCTCCCCGGAACTCACTCTCCCCCTGAATAACCAAGCTTACCTTGTGGGGCCTCAATGAGTCACTCTACAAAGCATGAGATGTTTGTTCTTTAGTGACTTAAAGATTAAATTTTTTTTTTCTCTCTCCTGTGGAGGGGAGCAGAGGCAGGCAGACTGGGAAACGTTAGCAACCCCAGCTCCTTCCATCTCGTGGCTCTACCATGCCTGGCTTTTGTGCCCAAGATTGCCTCATGGTGCCTCATAGCTGCTGGAGCTCCAGCCATCAGGTCCACATTCCGGGCAACAGATTGAAGCCTGTTTTATACAGTCAAGTGTACACATCTTAGGGGAGCAGCTTGCAAACTTAAACAGCTGCAGTTAACCTGCCAGACCAGCCTGTACAACCTGCTGGGGTGGGGCTTTCAAAGCTTTAAAAAATATCCCCTGGTAAGGGCACAAGGAAGCTCTTAGAGTGAGGAATCTCTTGGTTACCTTCATGGTTGTGATGGTTTTATGGGTGCACGTGTCACAGTTCAGAAAACTGTGCTGTGAGTACAGTGAAGTGCAGTTTTTGTCCGTGGATTATCATTTAGGTGTGGACGGAAAAAGACAGGGAAGGGTTGTAGTCATCTGCAATTTGGAGCACATCTTGTTGCGCAGCTTTGGGGTGAGGGT
This sequence comes from Myrmecophaga tridactyla, assembly GCA_004026745.1. Taxonomy (NCBI): domain Eukaryota; kingdom Metazoa; phylum Chordata; class Mammalia; order Pilosa; family Myrmecophagidae; genus Myrmecophaga; species Myrmecophaga tridactyla. The sequence goes on along the minus strand of PVIY010060775.1, from coordinate 192 downwards.
AGGAGCCCCAGCTGGGCTCTTCCCGGCCGCCTGACCACCTCTGTCCCTGCAGCCCAGGTGGACGCTCTGCTGGGGCAGTTCCTCCCCCAGTACCGCTTGCAGCTGGCGGCCTCCACCCTGCGGCACATATCCAGCGAGCTGGGCCCCCGGGAGCCGGCCAGATGCCAGCTGCTGCGCAGTAAGGTGGGCGCG
>PVIY010060774.1:0-11495 GCA_004026745.1 Myrmecophaga tridactyla | reverse complement strand
CCCTCAAGAAATGCTAATGCCATCTGGAGCACCACTGTCAGGTGGGAAGGCACATGGCGACATCTGCTAGCTTTCCCTCCTGGCTTCTTGTTTCATAAGGATTCCCCAGAGGTGTGTTCCTTCTGGTTCTCCAGAGATCTCTGGCTGTGTGTGGGTTGAAGCTTTTTCCAAAATGTTTCCCCCTTAAGGACCTCAGTAAGCAACTCCATCTTGAATGGGTGGAGACACATCTCCATGGAAACAACTTAATAGAAAAAGATGCCACCCAACAATATTGAATGGGAATTAAAGAGCATGGATTTTCTGGGGGTACACAACAGTTTCAAACCAGCACAATTACTCACTAAAATATCCTACTTCCAATGATGCACAGAATGGGTTAAATTTAAGAACATGGTCTTTTCTTCTTCTAATGCCATACTGTTAATAAGTGGGAGACTTGGCATTTGAACCTGAACAGCCCAAATCAGATAGTCTACACTTTTCAACCACTCTGCTATAGCAATTTTCAAAGATATTCAGAGCCCAGATGGGAACTGCCCAAAATGAGTCTTGCTGAAGGTCTACTGAGACTTCGTGTCAGTAATGGGGCCAGAAAGTCGTATCCCTTCTTGGTTAATGGTCCCCCAGCTCCACAAGGAGAAATTCTAATCCTTGCCATATTCTGTTTCCTCCCCCCACTTCCAGGAAAATTTCAACTATCATTTGATCTTTGGAAAGACTGTCTATTTCTCCAGTCTCTCTAACTGTTATGTTTGGGCCATATAATTCTAGCCAGTTGACTGAGAGCAGAAGTAATGTGTTAATTTTTAGATGAAGTATTCAGGAATTGGGGTATTTCAGAAACTTTGCTTTTTTCCCTGTGAGATGACTTTGGAAGCCAGCTGTTTTAGATGGCAGAGCTACATGATGGAGGATAGTCACTCAGCCCATAGAAATTCACTTTTATTGTGGGATGCTATGAATTTTCAGGATTTGTCTGTTAAACAGCATCACCTAGACTCTACTGACCAATACTTCATTGAGACACTGTCCAGACTTCTCTCTGGCTCATTCTCCTTCCATTGAGCTCTCTGATGTTTTATATACCTCTCTTCTATAATGCTTAGTAAATGGCTGTTTGGTTATCTTTCTCCCACTAACCACAGCATAGGTGCCTAGTTTTACTTGGCTTTGTGGCCACAGGACCTCAATATAATACAGAAGGGATACTGAATGAATGAATGCCCAGTTATTTCCCAAGTTAACAGGCAGGAGTTATCTCCAAATTCTTTTCAATCTCAAAATCCTTGGGGTGGAACTGCCTTGGTCTTACCAAGGTCATTACTTCTCTAGGTTTTATCTTTGCTATTCCCTAAATAATGATCACTTCCCTTTAAATGGGGCTTCAATCTTTGGAAACTCAATTACATGGAGCTGTGCTTTTATATAGTGGCTGGCAATCAGAAGAGAAGATTATGGGTGATGACATTCATTCTCAGTCACAAATTAAAAAGGAAACATGACACTGACATTTCTACTGTGAGAGGAAAGGTCACCTGACATTCAGAGACCCTAATTGCAAAGCTGTGTTTGCATTCTGATCTTTGTACTTCCTGGGGATGTATGTCATTGCCACTGATGCAGAAAAACCGTGTCCATAGTCTGCTTAAGAGAAAGAAGGAATTGCTATTTCCCTAAATGTTCACCATCTTTAGATCAGTGATTCTGAACTAGGGAGCAGGAAAGGTACATATCAGTATCTCAGAATGGAGAGGAAACTACACACTTGGAAAAAGCATAGGAAGTAATTTCATTTTAAAAACTCATTTTCCTAATACAAAATACAGCGACCCAAGCTTGACATCTTGACTGACAAGCATGTGAAGACTATGGAGTGAGAAAGCATTTAGAACAAGCTATATAAACCAAAGTGGCATTCAGCCCCTATTTGTCAGTGAAGAGTGTTGTGTTTGTATGTTCAGTGCCATCTTTGCTACAAATCCTACTGCAAAAGCAAAGTACATGTTTTCTATTTTAAGATGTGTTCTAGTTTGCTAGCTGCCAGAATGCAATATACCAGAAATGGAATGGCTTTTAAAAAGGGGAATTTAGTAAGTTGATAGTTTACAGTTCTAAGGCCGAGAAAATGTCCCAATTACAACAAGTCTATAGAAATGTCCAATCAAAGGCACCCAGAGAAAGATACCTTGGTTCAAGAAGGCCGATGAAGTTCAGGGTTTCTCTCTCAAGTGGAAGGGCACATTGCAAACACAGTCAGGGTTTTTCTCTCATCTGGAAAGGCACATGGCGAACACGGTGTCATCTGCTAGCTTCTTCTCCTGGCTTCCTGTTACATGAAGCTCCCCGGGAGGCATTTTCCTTCTTCATCTCCAAAGGTTGCTGGCTGGTGGACTCTGCTTCTCATGGCTGTGTCATTCTGCTCTGCTCTCTCTGAATCTCTACTTCTCCAAAATGTTTCCTCTTTTATAGGATTCCAATAAAGTAATCAAGACCCATCCGAATGGGTGGAGACATATCTCCACCTAATCCAGCTTAACAACCACTCTTGATTGAGTCACATCTCCAGGGAGATGATCTAATTACAGTTTCAAATATACAATACTGAATAGGTATTAGAAGAAACAGCTGCCGTCGCAAAATGGAATTAGGATTAAAACATGGCTTTTCTAGGGTCCATACAAACCAGCGCAAGGTACATGTAGGTTTTATTTTAAAGGAAGTTCTGATTTTGAGTTACTGCAATGTGGCACAAAAAGACTTTGATGTTTGTAGGAAGAGGAAGAAACAGACATTCTCTTTGTAAGTTTCGCTGGAAAGGGAAGATGAGAAATAGGGGCTTAGGCAAAGGAGCTTTTCGGATTTTATTTGATTAAGTTAGGAGAGACTTGAGCATGTTTAAAATACTGATAGGAAAATCTAGTAAAGCAGAGAGAGTGAAAGAAGTGGAAAGGAATGGACAATGAATAGATAATGGATAATGGGTAGAGTGAGACCCCGAGGAGGGAGGAGGTTAAGAGGAGAAAAGGTGCAAGAACGAGTGTGGCTGCAGTAAGAAGAGCATCCCTGGCTGGGAGCTGAGGAATTGCAGTCCATTAAGGTAATCAGGGGGTGAGTTAAAAACAAAACAAACAAACAAAACTCTGAACTTATTTGCCTGGCTTTGTGAATATCTGAGTGTTTTGCCAAATTTGTACAGATTTCTTCAGTTTCATACTGAAGTTTGTAGGTGGCCAAGGAGACAGTCTCTTGGCCAAATTTAGAAATTACTTTGGGAAGAGCCTACCTTTTTTCAAACTTTTCAAGAAGGCTAACTTGCAATTGAGCTCGCTTTGTTTGGAATATATAGTAGAAGCTCTGATGACATTGAATCTGAGATAAAAAGACTCAGATATTGTGCTGGTTTGAAAGGAAGTATGCCCCCTAAGAAAAGCCATGTTTTAATATAAATCCCATTTCATAAAGGTAGCATAATCCCTATTCAATACTGCATGTTTGAAACTGTAATCAGATCATTTCCCTGGATGATGTGATTTAGTCAAGAGTGGTTGTTAAATGGGATTAGGTGATGACATGTCTCCATCCATTTGGGTGGGTCTTGATTGGTTTATTGGAGTCCTATAAAAGAGGAAACATTTTGGTGAAAGAGATTCAGAGATAGCAGAGAATGCTGCACCACCACGGAGCAGAGAGTCCACCAGCCAGCGACCTTTGGAGCTGAAGAAGGAAAACGCCTCCCAGGGAGCTTCATGAAACAGGAAGCCAGGAGAAGAAGCTAGAAGATGATGTCGTGTTCGCCATGTGCCCTTCCACTTAAGAGAGAAACCCTGAACTTCATCGAACCAAGGTATCTTTCCCTGGATGCCTTAGATTGGACATTTCTATAGACTTGTTTTAGTTGGGACATTTTCTTGGCCTTAGAACTGTAAACCAGCAACTTATTAAATTCCCCCTTTTAAAAGCCATTCTGTTTCTGGTATATTGCATTCAGCAGCTAGCAAACTAGAACAGATATCAAACTTGTTTTCCCTTTAGATGCTTAACATTCATCTCTGGAGTCTTCAAATTGATACCAAACAGTCTTTTCATTTTCTCATCTTGATGGCACTCTAAAGGACAAGCATTTTGAGATTGGTTTCCAATAAAAACAAGTTCCAACCTCATCCAGCCCAGCAGCAGGATAAATTCAGGCTAACTTTTCTCTGGGTCGGGGTGGATCCAAATTTCCACTGGGAAATTCCTGGGGGAAAATCTTGCTTCCTGATATTCATTCTGCCAGAAAAACCTCAAGACAGTTTAAATGACACGGCTTTCAGTCAGTTGCATAAGAAAACCTTTTGATAATCACACTGGGGACTTTCATTATATAAGATAGCTCCATTTACCATGAAGAGGAGTGCTTACTTTGTGTACCATAGTATAGTTTTCATGTGCATTTGCTAAACTGATTTGTCTGCACCTCTGGCTAGGTGAACCAAGTGGGGGCAGTCTTGACTTTGAAAATGCTGTGTTTCCACACTGCATAAGATGCAAGGTTTGTGGCAGGCCAGTACACTCCCATACTCACAATGGTACCACAATAGTAAAGTTAAAAAACATGAATTTTTTTAAGATCAAAATACATTTGTTCTCGAAAATTGCCATTGCTTTATTTGTTTTTAGGTATGATGCTTACTAATGACCCTAAGGGGGGGGGGTGGGAAAAGATATGAGATTTGTGTTTATCAAAGGATAATAAAAAACTGCTCTAGATGGACAAAAGTGTTGAGATGAAGACCTTGGTAAAAGGGTAAGGAAAAGCTGGCTGCAAAGCCTCCACCATGCTGGCAGCACCCATTTAATTTTATTTAATGGTCCCTTGTGGAGAGTGACCTTAGGATGAGCGATGCTATGGTGTGAAGGGTTTTAGGTCTCAGGCTTTGGGTCTGAGACAGATAGGCAATTGCTCCCTTGCCTACCTGACCACTTTGTGTCTGTTAAAATAATTAATTCCAGCTTACCCCCAGACCTTCTGCAGAGTGCCTCCATATCAGTGGAAATATGGGAAATCATGATGTTCCCTTCAGCCTTATGCTAACTTCCATCACTTTCTTGCCATTTGGTCCAAACCATGTTACTTGACTGATCGTCTTCTATATTAGGGCCCGCTTGCATAGTTTAAGACATCTTTCTCCCACTGAATTCCGTAGCTTCAACCCTGTATCAAGGGCTATATCCCTGGAATTACAGGGAAAGGAGAAATGTCTATTCACTGAAGGGAAATATAGAACTCTGTATCATTTGCTTATGGGGGATGAAGGTCAAGCATGTAATTTAAGGACCTGAACTGTTAGATGATTGCTCAATAACTGATAACTATTGGGTAGCATTTTTGATGTGCCAGGCACTAGTCTAAGTACTTTACATATAGTAATTCATTTAATCCTCCTAGCAACTCAATGAGAAAGGCATAATCATTATACATCCAAGACACTAAGAGGCTGAGACTTTGCCCAGGATCACACAGCTCAGAAGTGGTAGGGTTAGGCACTGAACCCAGGAAATCTGGCTTCAGAAATCAATCATACTCGTGACCATTACACTCTTCAGACTCCATTTAATGGTTGTTCTAGTTTGCTAGCTGCTGGAATGCAACACACCAGAGATGGATTGGCTTTTAATAAAAGGGGATTTATTTTGTTAGTTCTTCAGAGGAAAGGCAGCTAACTTTCCACTGAGGTTCTTTCTTACATGGGAAGGCTCAGGGTAATCTCTGCTGGCCTTCTCTCCTGGCCTCTGGGTTCCAACAACTTTCCCTGGGGTGATTCCTTTCTGCACCTCCAAAGGCCTGGGCTGAGCTGCAAGTGCTGAGATGAGGAATGCTGAGCTGCTTGGGCTGTACTACGTTGAGCTCTCTCATTTAAGCACCAGCCAATTAAGTCAAATGTCATTCATTGCAGCAGGCACACCTCTTAGCTGACTGCAGATGTAATGAGCAACAGATGAGGTTCATGTACCATTGGCTCATGTCCACAGCAACAGAACTAGGTGCCTTCACCTGGCCAAGTTGACAGGTGAATCTAACTACCACAATAGTTTAAAGGCGCACCATCCTGAGTCACAAATGCAAGTCACATACGTAATTTAAATTTTTCCTACCAAATGAGTCTTAGAGAATAGACAAAATTAAGGTTAATAATGTTTTATTTAACCCAATATATCCAAAGCACCCATATGAAAAGGTATCAATAAGATAGTTTACATTCCTTCTTTCATACTAGGTCTTCAAAGTCCAGTAAGTATTCAAGTGCTCAGAAACCACACGTGGCTGGTGAATACCATATTAAACACCTCTGGTTCAAAGCACTTCCATGGCTTTTCACTGTGTACAAGATAAAGCTGAGGCATTTAAACTGGCATATGAAGCCTGTCCTGATATGTCTCCACTCATGTTTCTAGCTTCATTTTATGTCCTCGCTTCACATTGTATGCTCCTGCTCCAGTCCAGCACAACCCTGAGGCCAAAGAACATGCTACACAGAAGATTACCCAGGAGTTTAATTAGGGACTTAGGGACAGAAGGAAGCTCTTATCCAATGGCAGCTGATTGGGAGAAATGACCCTCTGCACTCTGCCCAAAGCCGAGAGAGAGAGGTGTGTCCAGGAATGGTAGGTCTTTTGAGATCTGGTTACAATGGAGTTTCAGCAGACTCTCCAGTGAGATTTGGTTATTGGGTGAAGAAGGTTTTACATTCTTTGACCTTTACCATCTGTCCTGGTCATGTGGACAGCTGCGTGACTTACTCTCAAAATCGAAGATTAGACATTAACTCAAGGGCAGATGATATGCTTTGTTTATTTCTAAGAATCTGGCACATAATAGGCACCAATAAATGTGTGCAGAACTAAACTGAACTTGGCACACATGCTTTGATATATATAGGATTCTTCATTTTCGTATACCAAGCAGAGGCCTTTTAGAGAAACTAGGGGCAGGCAGTAGAGCTATCAAGGGGTGAATTTTGGGGTAGTGGGTGGATTCAGTGCCTATAAACATACAATCTAAGTAAAAATGAATCTTCTATGCAAAAGCAGTGTAGAAGCTGGCTCCTCAAATACTACCAATGCAACCTCATGAAAGGGCAAAGCTGAGTTTATTGCTTACCACAGTAGGCTTTGGAAAAGCTTTGGCAGTGCCTTGAAGAGCGTAAGGCAAGGTAAGAATTTATTGAGAAGGAGAAGTGTGATTTAAGGCAGGTTTTGGAGGAGGAGGCAGTTCCTCATTAGGACTGGGTAAATATGACAGTAGTTCATGATTAGTGGAAATAGCAAGTTAAGGGTTTTGAGGGGAGAAATTCCAAGAATCTTAGGCTGCAAACTGCTTATTGATGTTTTCCATTAAAGAATTGATGAGTCTTTCTGAAAGATCCTATAATGAAAAAATCAAGCCATTTGCCTGCCTAAGATACTCCTGAAAAAATTAAGTCATGCTAATGAAGACAGTAAGGTGTGGTTTGGATTCTGTGTCCAAGCTGGGTGTGGGTGTGGATGGTTTCAGTTTTCAGCAGTTTCAAAACAAGTACATCAGTCCCCCTTTGCAATCAGTCTTCAACTACTCATGGCAGTCACTTCTGACTGACCAACACAATATCCATCCCTGACTTTTATATCTCCAATATAGAGGCTGAAAAACAGACTATGTTCCAGACCTTCCTTGCAGTTAGATAGCCACCTAACATAGATCCAGCCAATGAGATATAAGCAGAGTCATACGCATTCCTGAGAAAATAAACAAACAGAGTTGGCAGCACCCCTGCTCCCCACTTCTTATCTTGAATGTGTGTAATGTCTGGAATCGTGGCAGCCATTTTGTAATCATAAGGGGTAACATGGGCTAAGATTGATGAAGTGGAAAAATAGAAGAAAACTAGTTCTTTGTCAACACTAAGGGGCTGCTATACCACCTCTGATCTTGTTACCACCAGACTTTTTGTGTGAATGAAATTGTCTTTATTGCTTAAGCCACATTTAATTGGATATCGGTGACTTGCAGTTAAAAGCATTTCTAACTGTGGTATTGTTTCTGTTTGCAGATTTTGTAGTTACTATTTCAGGTAGGGGTATAGTTGGAAGAACCATCAAAACTGAATAACCCTGAGCAGTAGGGGTCAGGAGACTATATGTCTTGGTGTCACCACATATTAATGAAAATCACCAGATAAAATAATGGGCTGAGAGGTGAAACTCACATCTCTGAGGATAATGTGAGAAAAGTGGATTGGGTGGGCAAATAGAGGGCTGTATTTCAGAATTTAAATCAATCCACCTACAAGTTTTCTCCAGGTAACAGAAATGTTTGACAGTAAAGCAAAGACCAAACCAATCTGTTGGCCCTGGTCCTAAGTATGGGGCTCTGCTTAAATCCCCCGGGCTCTCTGAATCTAGGTCATAAATATGATTGAAACCATAAGGATTTACTCTTACCAAACAGATCTGTCACCAGACAAAGGCCGTAGATTGTTCTGCCCTACACGCTCAATAACCAATTCCTGAGACACTGGGGTTTCAAAAAAAGAAAGAGTTTATTACTACTACACATGTAGGAGGAGAGCAGATGGCCTACTGGCCCCAAATCTGTCTCCCTGAACTGCAGTAATTCAAGTAGTTTTATTAGAGAAAAGGTGGGCAGAGTTTAGGATAATGAGTACAGTGGCCCCAGATGATGTAATTACATGTGATCTAATTATTGAGCATGTGCAGATTGAGTACATGCTTAGTCACCAAGTGTATGAAAGAAAATGTCAGAATGGGGTATAGGTAACTTGTAGGTTAAAGTCTAAGCTACTATGCATGTCAGGTAGGCCCACATAGGTTAAATCAAGATAATTTTGGGACTTGGGGTGGGTTAGTTCCAGGTGGATCCAAGACTCTTCGTTAACAGCCATTAGGGGCTATCTTTAGTGATTATAAGACTCTAAAGTTGAAAACCTGGATACCTAGGTACAGATGAGGGTTAATCAAAGGTTTTTACAATCACAGGTGCAGAAGATGAGGGCTGTACAATCATTATCAGAGACAAAGCAGCAGCTGAATTACAATTCAGAGATTTCAGGTATTTCCCTCTCTACTCCAATATTCCAGAAAGCAAAAAGGAGTATTTATATAACGATTCACTAATCAAAATCATCCCTTAAATCCTTATTTCTTGGTTACAGATCTGCCCAGACACTAATATGCAGAGGGTTTATATTAAAATAAAATATATATATATATAAATTGTCAATTTGTAAAAGAAAAATGGGAGACATCTGTCCTCCCCAAAATGTTAAGAATTTTCTAGGCTTCACAGGCTATGGCTGTGGTCTCTTCCTCATATCACAACCCCAATACCTCCTGTGCTGTTTTGAAAGTATTATGTACCCCAGAAAGGCCATATTTTAATCCTGATCCAATCTTGTGGGAACAGCCATTTCTTTTAATCGTGATTTAATACATAGGTTGGAAACTTTCAATTAGATTATCTCCATGGATATGACACACCCAATTATGGGTGTGATTTTTTTATTAGATGGAGATGTGACTCCACCCATTCCAGGTGGGTCTTTATTAGTTTACTGGAATCCTTTAAAAGGAAACATTTTGAAGGGAGTGCAAAAAGACAGAAGCCTCAGCGCCAACAGTGAAAGCAGATGTATAATCTTGGAGAACAGTTGCTTCAGAGAACAGAGACTTGGATTTTGGAGATGCTTGGAGCCCAGCAGACATCACCATGAGATGTTAAGCAAGCCAGAACCTGGAGAGAGCCAAGGGAAGCCAACAGATGAAAACCAGCCCTGGAGAAGCAATGTGAGGAACCCCCACAGGAACAGAAGCTGAAAGCAATGGAGCCCAGAGGCAAGGCACCAGCAGATGCCAGCCACGTGACTACCCTGAGGTGTTCCTGACTCATTGGCCTTTCTTGAGTGAAGGGAACCCCTTGCTGGTGCCTTAATTTGGACATTTTGACTTCCTTAGAACTATGAACTTGTAATTTTAATAGCCATTCCAGTTCTGGCAGCTTACAAACTAATACACCTCCTTTATGAACCTCCAAAAAGACAATTGCTACATTTCTTGTTATAAAATTTACACATGGGAAAAGCTGGAAAATACAGAAAAGCACAAAGAAAATTATCTGTAATTCCCCATCCAGAGACAGCCTCTGTCAACCTCTTCAAAAATGTCTTGGAATGGTTTAAAATGCTTTCAACTGTAAATATTGGAACAAAAATCAAAATGGTTCATTCCAGAGATGGGCCAACAAACCCAAGGTCGGTTAATTCAACAGTTTAAGAGTCCACATCTTTCCATCTCTCTTTCCTTCCATTTTCAAGGTTCAAGATGACAGAACCAGACATTATGGTCACTGTGCTGGTTTGAAAGGAAGCATGCCCCCTAAGAAAAGCCATGTTTTAATATAAATCCCATTTCATAAAGGTAGAATAATCTCTATTCAATACTGTATGTTTGAAATTGTAATGAGATCATCTCCCTGGATGATGTGATTTAGTCGAGAATGGTTGTTAAACTGGATTAGGAGATGACATGTCTCCACCCATTTGAATGGGTTTTGATTAGTTTCTGAAGTCCTATAAAAGCGGAAATATTTTGGAGAATAAGAGATTCAGAGAGAGCAGAATAATGTAGCCACGAGACGCAGAGTCCACCAGCCAGTGACCTTTGGAGATGAAGAAGGAAAACGCCTCCTGAGGAGCTTCATGAAATAGGAAGCCAGGAGAGAAAGCTAGCAGATGACGCCATATTCGCCATGTGCCCTTCCAGCCAAGAGAGAAGCCCTGACTGTGTTCGCCATGTGCCTTCTCACTTGAGAGAGAAACCCTGAAGTTCATCGGCCTCCTTGAACCAAGGTATCTTTCCCTGGATGCCTTTGATTGGACATTTCTATAGACTTGTTTTAATTGGGACATTTTCTCGGCCTTAGAACTATAAACCAGCAACTCATTAAATTCCCCTTGTTAAAAGCCATTCCGTTTCTGGTATATTGCATTCCAGCAGCTAGCAAACTAGAACAGTCACAGTTCCAGACATTATGTCCAGATTCAATATTCATCCAGAGAGGACTGTTCCTTCCTTTCCCAGAAGACCTTCTGGTATATCAAGTGTCTACTTCTAAGCCAACCACTAGTAAGGGGAAATAGGCCTACCTAATATTTGGATTAGACTTATCAAATCTATTTCTCTAAACACGAAATACAGACATTTTGCCAGCAAGGGAGGACATAGTTGGAGTGTGATATTGGGGATGGGAAATGAATATCGAGGCAGTAACCAACACTTTCTGATATGTTCCTTTTTAGTCTATTTTAGTCATATAAACATATGTATATAAATATACACATAAACATGAATACCGAAACTATAAAACCATGCATACTGATTTATGATGTTTTTCATTTAGCCCAGTATACATTATATAAAAATTTTTCCGTATCAAGAAATATTCTTTTTTTTTTTTT
>PVIY010060773.1:0-11495 GCA_004026745.1 Myrmecophaga tridactyla | reverse complement strand
TGTCTGGATAGAACACTAGAGCTGGGAGATGCATCCATTTTCTGTAGCATCAAGCTAATATTTAAGGCTTAGGAAGACAAAGATGAAAGAAAGCTGTAGTGTATCAATGATTGTTAAGTTTTCCATATAGATTGCCACATTAAAATGGAAGCATTCTAAGTTATAAAAGTTAAGTATCTAATGCTGTCCTTTTTAGTAAAATAATCATTGCATTGAAGAATATTCAGAATTAAAGTTTCTCTAACTTGCCTATGGGACTTGAATATACGAAACTTTTCCTCACAGTCTTTTATTTCAATTCCAGGTATGACATTATGATTTGAACCCAGCTGAGGATAATTATAAGCTTACTAGATGATGTAAGCATAAAGTAGATGATTTTCATTGAAAGATGGTGGCAAGGTAACAGGTTCATCTATAAGATATCATTACTTTACTTGAAATAAAGACTACCCCTTGGTTAGAGTTTCTTCATTACATTTGTTCAACTTCAGAATTTGTGGTGGTACTAAGAACATGTCAAAACAAAGCATAGGAAAACATTTAGGAGGATAAATTTATCAATGAGGACACTTACTGCATTCTATTATTATTAGTTATTATTAAATAGAGAGTTAAATTGGAGTTTGAATTCTATGTTTGATAAACTAAAAAATTGTATAAACAAAATGTTAAATTCCTCATAAAATATAATATACATCATCCTGCATTTACTATACAACTCTCTCAATTCCTCTACATTTTTAAAAGTAATTTTTCTTCATGGCTTGCAATTTGTTTCTCCAGGATGTTCTGAAGTAACCAATATCCCAAAGTCTCTAATTTTTTCAGTCATTTATACATTTCTCTCAATTCTAAGGGGGAAATCCTTAAAATCAAGGGCATATTTTACCCTTATATTCCTTCAATAAGCATTGCTACATCTTGCTTTATTACATCTTGCCTAAAGAAAGCTGCACAACAAACCCTGTTGCATATTGGAATCACCTGGGAAGCATTTACAAACCAATGCCCAGGGATGCCTCATACAATTTAAAGGTAGAAGAGAGGAAGTAGGAGGGGACAATAAGATATGAGTATTTTTAAAGCCCCCCAGTAGATTCTAACCTACAGCCATAATTGAGAGCAGGGATCCTAAAGAATGAATTAATGACTGGAATGTGGAGAAGTTCCCAGCCATATTTTTAAAATTATTAATTTTTCTTTTGGTTTTGTTTACCTAACTTATGTTTGAATTAGTTGGAGTTCATGATTCGACCAGCCAGCAGAAATCAATTGGAATATGCCTATCTGTTCATACAAAGAGACTCACAGAGGGATCTGTGGTCAAGGATAGTTTTTTAAAAATCAATGTCCAATTACTCCATTTCCATTTACCAAGTAATTATCATTTTTAATCCTTGCTGATAATTGGCTAAATCTTTAAAAACAGGTGGTTTCATCTATTTGGCTCTCTCCTACTTTCTGTGTATTCTATTTTACCCATCTAGATTCTCAATACATGGTTGCAGAGTAAATGAAATCTCCCTTTAATATTAACTTTTAAATAGTTTTCCTTGTTCTTGAAGGACTGGAGGCATATCCCTGGTGTTTCTACTGTTATTTCCATTCTAAAACAATGGAATGCTTTGCACTGAGAAAGTGTTTAATGATAGGAAAAAGAAAATAGTGGCCATTGAGCAATCTCCTCTCTCCTATCCACTGCTCATTCATCAAGACATGGCTTGATAGGTTATCCAGGTCCTGCCCTGTACACCATTGGCATTTCCCTCCATTCCAAGGCTTGGTATCCTCATAAGAATTTAACAACTAAACTACAAGACACACTGGTGACCACCAGTGTACTACAGGTATCCAGATACAGTGACTTCCTCAGTCAACTGACACCCCCTACAAATATCCCAACATCAAGCCAAATGTTATGCCATATATGACATAAAAACAGTTGGGAAACATTGGTTTGAGTCTCTTGCCTTGGATTCCTGCTTAAGTTCAGACTCCTTTCTAAGGAACAGTATCAGTGGAATGAAATACCAATGATTTTCCACCTTATTTCATATTTCAAAAATTATAGTGGCCATCCATTCTTAATTTACCTTTATATACAGCATTTCCAAGAGGCCAAGGATGGATTAAAAATAACAAACAAAAAAACACTGCTGCCAGCACTTAAGTGTACAATAATTATTGGGGACCCATCCTCATAGGAAAGTTTTAGATATGAAACTTCATCTTCCTCCAAATATCCCTTTCATGAGCCACGTGATATTAACTCTTTTTTCTGAGTAAGTTCTACTGCAGGATGGAGGGTAAAGTCCATGAAGTTTTCTGCATAGTGTGTGTTTATGAGTGTGTGTGTGTGTGTGCAAGAGAGAGATAGAGAGAGAGTGAGAGAGAGAGACAGAGACAGAGACAGAGACTGAGAGAGACAGAGAGACAGGCCGAGAAGTAGAAGGGAAGGAGGGATGATACAGAAAATGATGGAGGTTGAGAAAGTGGTATTTTAAGTGTAAATAGAGTCCTCCCATAGAAAGTGCTGTTAAAGCACAGCACAAGATGCCGTTAAGATGCCAGAGGTATGATCTTTGGATGCTCATTCTAGGGGTTTTCTGAATCCCTTGTTGCTCAGTCTCAGCTCATTCTAGGATTTCTGCCTCACGTTGCAAGGAAGGTCCACACCCCTGGGAGTCATGTCCCACATAGACAGGGGGAGGGTTGTGAGTTTGATTGTTGTATTTTCTGGAGAGTGAGGCCACATCTGAGCAACAAAAGGCATTCTCTTGGGGGGTGACTCTTAGGCCTAATTTTAAGTAGGCTTGACACATCGTTTGTGGGGTTACATTTCATATGAACAAACCCCAAGACTGGGGTCTAAGTGTATAGTTTTGGTTGTCCACACTGCTTGTGAGAATATCAAGAATTCAACTTGGGAAGTTGAATTATCCCCCGTTCTCACCATTCCCCAAAGGGGACTTTGCAGATACTTTTTTATTCACTGTTCAAATCACTCTGGGATTTATCAGGGTATCACTCTGGACAAACCAACAAAATCTCATGTATTACTCAAGGTTCCATGTACTTATAGTGTTCAATTAAGCTGTCTACATAAGTTATATTAGAAAATGCAGTAGTCAAAATATGAATTTTGTACCGAATAAACATTTTTTGCTTTAGTCTCACACATAAGTTGAAATTTTTAAATATGTATTACCATCTATTTTCAGCACACTGCAGTAACGACATTCTTTTGTTCTTCCTCATGCAAAGACATTTTTTAAATTTATACATTTAGTCACTATCATTATACACTCTAGGCACTCCTAGATTATACCATCTCAGTCTTTATTGTCTATCTTTTTTTCTGATTTCATTTGTGCCCCCAGCCCTCCTCCCTCTATCATTCTCACATTCAGCTTCATTCAGTGTTTTAACATAACTGTATTACAGTTAGGTAGCATTGTGCTGTCCATTTCTGAGTTTTTACATTCAGTCCTGTTGCACAATCTGCATCCCTTCAGCTCCCATGACCCAATATCTTACCCTATTTCTATCTCCTGATGGTCTCTGTTGTCAATGAAATTCTCCAAGTTTATTCACTAATGTCAGTTCATATCAGTGAGACCATACAGTACTTGTCCTTTTGTTTCTGGCTAATCTCGCTCAGCATAATGTCCTCAAGGTCCATTCACATTGTTACATGCTTCATGACTTTATTCTGTCTTACAGCTGTGTAATATTCCATCATATGTATATGCCAAATATTGTTTAGCCACTCACCTGTTGATGGACATTTGGACTATTTCCATCTCTTTACAATTGTAAATAATGTTACTATAATCATTGGTGTGCAAATGTCCATTTGTGTCCTTGCCCTTATGTCCTCTGAATAGAAGATTCCTAGGAATTGTATTGCTGGGTCATATGGCAATTCTATATTTAGCTTTTTGAGGAACCACCAAACTGCCTTCCACAGCAGTTGTATCATTTGGCATTCCCACCAACAGTGGATAAGTGTGCCTCTTTCTCCACATCCTCTCCAGCACTTGTCATTTTCATTTTATTGATAACGGCCATTCTGGTGGATATGAGATGATAGCTCATTGTGGTTTTCATTTGCATTTCTCTAATAGGGAAATTGAGCATCTCTTCATGTGCGTTTTGGCCATTTGTATTTCCTCTTCTGAGAAGTGTCTGTTCAAGTCTTTTGCCCATTTTGTAATTGGGTTGCTGTCTTTTTGTTGTTGAGTTGAACAGTCTCTTTATAAATTCTGGATACTAGACCTTTATCTGATATGTCATTTCCAAATATTGTCTCCCATTGTGTAGACTGTCTTTTTACTTTCTTGATGAAGTTCTTTGATGTGCAAAAGTGTTTAATTTTGAAGAATTCCCATTTATTTATTTATTTCTTCAATGCTCTTGCTTTGGGTATAAAATCTGTAAAACCACCTCCAAATATAAGATTTATAATATATTTCCATACATTTCCTTCTAACAATTTTATGGTCTTAACTCTAATTTTTAGGTCTTTGATCCATTTTGAGTTAACTTTTGTATAGGGTGTGAGATATGGGTCCTCTTTCATTCTTTTGCCTATGGATATCTAGTTCTCTAGGCAGAATTTTTTGAAGAGACTGTTCTGTCCCAGGTGAGTTGGCTTGACTGCCTTATCAAAGATCAATTGTCCATAAATGAGAGGGTCTATATCTGAACACTCTATTCAATTCCATTGATCAATATATCTATCTTTATGTACCAGTACCATGCTGTTTTGATCACTGTAGCTTCATAACGCACCTTAAAGTCAGCTAATATGAGACCTCCGACTTCATTTTTTTTTCAGGATATTTTTATCTATTCAGGGCACCCTGCCTTCCAGATAAATTTGGTTATTGGTTTTTCTATTTCTGAAAAGTAAGTTGTTGGAATTTTAATTGGTATTGCATTGAATCTGTAAATCAATTTAGGTAGAATTGACATCTTAACTATATTTAGTCTTCCAATTCATGAACATGGTATGCCCTTCCATCTATTTAGGTTTTATGTGATTTCTTTAACAATTTCTTGTAGTTTTCTTTGTATAGGTCTTTTATCTCTTTAGTTAAATTTATTCCTAAATATTTTAATCGTTTGGTTGCAATTGTAAATGGAATTCTTTTCTTGATTTCCCTCTCAGATTTTTCATTACTAGTGCATAGAAATACTGCAGATTTTTGATTGTTGATATTGTAACCTGCCACTTAGCTGTACTCATTTATTAGCTCTAGTAGTTTTGCTGTGGATTTTTCGGAATTTTCAACATATAGTATCATATCATCTGCAAACAGTGAGAGTTTTACTTCTTCGTTTCCAATTTTGATGCCTTGCATTTCTTTTTTTTTGTCTAATTGCTCTAGCTAGAACTTCCAACACAATGTTGAATAACAGTGGTGACAGTGGACATCCCTGTCTTGTTCCTGATGTTAGGGAAAACATTTTCAGTTTTTCCCCATTGAGGATGATATTAGCTGTGGGTTTTTCATATATTCCCTTTATCATTTTAAGAAACTTCCCTTCTATTCCTATCCTTTGAAGTGTTTTTAACAGGAAAGGATGTTGAATTTTGTCAAATGCCTTTTATGCATCAATTAGATGATCATGTAGTTTTTCTGCTTTGATTTGTTGATATGATATATTACATTAATTGATTTTCTTATGTTGAACGATCCTTGCATACCTGGGATGAATGCTACTTGGTCATGATGTATAATTCCTTTTATGTGTTGCTGGATTTGATTTGCTAGAATTTTGTTGAGGATTTTTGCATCTATATTCATTAGAGAGATTGGCCCATAGTTTTCTTTTTTTATAATATCTTTGTCTGACTTTGTTATGAGGGTGATATTGGCTTCATAGAATGAGTTAGGTAGTTTTCCCTCTTCTTCAACTTTTTTGAAGAGTTTGAGCAGGATTGGTACTAATTTTTTCTGAAATGTTTGGTAGAATTCACAAGTGAAACCATCTGGTCCTGGTCTTTTCTTTTTGGGGAGCTTCTTAATATCTGTTTCAATTTCTTTACTTGTGATTAGTTTGTTGAAGTCATCTGTTTCCTCTCAAGTCAAATTTGGTTGTTCATGCCTTTCTAGAAAGTTATCCATTGCATCTACATTGTTGTATTCATTAGCATAAAGTTGTTCATAGTATCCTGTCATTAATTCCTTTATTTCTGTGGGGTCAGTGGTTATGTCTCCTCTTCCATTTCTGATCTTATTTATTTGCATCCTCTCTCTTCTTCTTTTTGTCAGTCTTGCTAGGGTCTATCTATCTCATTGACTTTCTCATAAAACCAGCTTCTGGTTTTCTTGATTTTCTCAATTGTTTTCATATTCTCAATTTCATTTATTTCTGCTCTAATCTTCCTTATTTCTTTTCTTTTGCTTGCTTTGGGATTAGTTTGCTGTTCTTTCCCTTGTTCTTCCAAGTGGACAGTTAATTCCTCGATTTTTGTCCTTTCTTCTTTTTTGATATAGGCATGAAGGGGGAATAAATTTCCCTCTTAGCACTGCCTTTGCTGCATCCCATAAGTTTTGATATGTTGTGTTTTCATTTTCTTTTGCCTCGAGATATTTACTGATTTCTCTTGTAATTTTTTCCTGGACCCACTGGTTAAGAGTGTGTTGTTGAGCCTCCATATATTTGTGAATTTTCTGGAACTCTACCTATTATTGATTTCCAACTTCATTCTTTTATGATCTGAGAAAATGTTTTGCATGATTTCAATCTTTTTAAATTTATTGAGACTTGCTTTGTGACCCAGCAAATGGTCTACCCTTGAGAATGATCCATGAGCACTTGAGAAAAAGGTTTATCCTGCTGTTGTGGGGTGTAATGTTCTATAAATGTCTGTTAAGTCTAGCTCATTTATTGCATTATTCAAATTCTCTGTTTCTTTATTGATCTTCTGTCTAGATGCGCTTTCCATTGATGAGATTGGGGAATTGAAGTCTCCAGCTATTATGGTAGATGTGTCTATTTCTCTTTTCAGTGTTTTCAGTGTTTGCTGCATGTATTTTGGAGCATTCTGGCTCAGCAAATGAATATTTATGATTGTTATGCCTTCTTGCTGAATTGTTCCCTTTATTAATACATAGTATCCTTCTTTGTCTCTTTTAACTGTTTTACATTTGAAGTCTAATTTATTGGATATTAGTATAGCTACTCCTGCTTTTTTCTGGTTGTTATTTGCATGAAATGTCTTTTCTCAATCTTTCACTTTCAATCTATGTTTATCCTTGGGTCTGAGATGTGTTTCCTGTAGACAGCATATAGATGGGTCCTGTTTTTTAATCCATTCTGCTAGTCTATGTCTTTTGATTGGGGAGTTTAATCCATTAACATTTAATGTTATTACTGTATGGGTAGTACTTTCTTCTACCATTTTGCCTTTTAGATTTTATATGTCATATCTAATTTTCCTTCTTTTTACCTTAACTCATAGTCTTCCTTTCTTCACTCTTCTCCACACCTCTCTCTTCTGTCTTTTCATATCTGTCTCTAGTGCTCCCTTTAGTATTTGTTGCAGAGCTGGTCTCTTGGTCACAAATTCTCTCAGTGATTTTTTGTCTGCAAATGTTTTAATTTCTCCATCATTTTTGAAGGACAATTTTGCTGGATATAGAATTCTTGGTGGCAGTTTTCTTCTTTAGTAATTTAAATACATGATCCCACTGTCTTCTTGCCTCCACAGTTTCTGCTGAGAAATCTATGCATAGTCTTATTGGGCTTCCCTTGAATGTGATGGATTGCTTTTCTCTTGCTGCTTTCAAGATTTTCTCTTTCTCTTTGACCTCTGACATTCTGATTAGTAAGTGTCTTGGAGTACATCTATTTGGATCTATTCTCTTTGGGGTATACTGCACTTGTTGGATCTCTAATTTTAAGTCTTTCATAAGAGTTGGGAAATTTTCGGTGATCATTTCCTCCATTAGTTTTTCTCTTTTCCTTTCTCTTCTCCTTCTTTTTCTTTCTTTTTGATAGCTTAATTCCTTTAGAATATTCTTTTTAAAAATAATAATAATAGAAAATTTAGCTGCCTCATTTGAAAGGCCCTGAAAGAGGGATAACTGTCAGATTTTCTCCTTCTTTAGAGAGAGATCTAAAGAAATGGAAAGAGTTATAATGTAGTATAAAAAAATAACAATGATACAGGGAAAGCACAATGGCTATGCTGAGTAAGGATTGATTATCATTTTGGGGATAGGTAGGTGTAGTAGTTAGATTCAGGTGTCAACTTGGCCAGGTGAAGGTGCCTTAGTTACATTGCTGTGGACCTGAGCCAATGGCATGTGAACCTCATCTGTTGTTGATTACAACTGCAGTCAGCTAGGAGGCGTGCCTGCTGCAATGAGTGATGTTTGATTTAATTGGCTAGTGCTTCAATGAGAGACTCAAAGTAGCACAGCCCAAGCAGCCCAGCATACCTCATCTCAGCACTTGCAGCTCACCCAGGTCTTTGGAGATGCAGAAAGTAATCATCCCAAGGAAAGTTGTTGGAACCCAGAGGCCTGGAGAGAAGACCAGCAGAGATTGTCCTGTGCCTTCCCACATAAGAAAGAACCTCAGTTGAAAGTTAGTTGCCTTTCCTCTAAAGAACTATATGTCAACTAAAGAAATACCCTTTTTACTGAAAGCCAGTCTGTCTCTGTTGTATTACATTAGCAAACAAAGAACAGTGGGTGATCAGGTAAGGAAAAGATTAAGTGAATTTAGGGGAACCCAAGAAGCTAACTTTTGAACTTGTACTTGAAGGATGAGAAGCAGTTAAACATTGCATAAGGAGGAAGCCTGCAGAAAATATTTCAGTGGCACATGTGTAAAGACAAAGAATTGTGGCTATAGTCAGTGAAAGTGAGACAGTTTTGTTGGACACTGGGAGAAAAATAGTAGGAGAACAAGTTAAAAGATGGACAGGGCCCCATCTCAAGTAGTCTTATATGAGTTTTGTATTTATCCTACAGTAGAAAGGAGAAGAGGTGTTTTATAGCAAGAGTGATATAACCAGACTAACATTGCAAAAGGTCTGTCTGTATAATTATTCAGAATGAGAGGCATTGTCATTGGAGGGTAGTGAGAGTTCTGACAGAGAGAACACTTACAAGTCTTTAGTTACAAGTTCCAAGTAACTATTAAGACTGTGATAATGCAAATTTAGAAACAATACAAATGATCACCATGAATGACTAGTAAGCAAATTACATGATATGTTATGATGATATAGTTCAATTCATTGAATGGAAAGAGACTACTATGTGGGAAAATTAATTTAAAAAGTGGATGTGGAAAACAATTTAGTGATGGCATGCCTACATATGCATTTATCTATATATCCTTGCATCTTTGTATCTATATATGAATGTACCCATTTATCTCTTCTCTTACCTATCATCTATCCATCCATCTCTCTAATGCAATATTCATGCTATTACTACAAATAATGAATAGCCCAGATTTGGTTTTTTTGCAATTACTACAAGAGATACTATCATAACATATTCTGGAGACTCTTAGGCAATTTGGGACAACATGTGTAGAGAGATCATATAGAAGTTGAGTATCCATTCTATGCTTACACCTTGAATCTGGATACCCACACATTTATCAGCTGTAATTTCAAGCAAACTATTTAAATTCTCTAAGCCTCTGTTTTATGATCTGAAATATGGAACATTTTTACCCACAACATAGTGTTCTTGTGAGGATGGATGGCATAATGTATGCAGACATCTTTAACACCTTACCCAGGTCATGATAAGTAAACAAAAAATGTTAGGCACTGCTGTTTTCTGGTCAGCATTATCATTCTATCTACAATCATAAAATCATTAATTTTCAGTGTGATAAGAAATTCAGTATTCCTTATAAGTTTATTCTTTAAATTGGTACTGTGCTGTAAGTAGTAGTCCCATTTCTTAAATGTGGCTCAGAGTTTATGACTTTCCCAAGAGTACATGACTAGATAGATAAGCCTGGCATAAACCTAGGTTTGACTCAAAATCCTTTTCTTTTCTCACTATGGAATCTTGTCTCCCAAAGAAAGGTGCTACTGGTAAAGGAAATTCCCATCCCTGGGGAATCAGATAATTACCTCTCTGTACTTCTACCTAAACTGCATATTCATTAATCTTAATGAAAATTTGAAACTTTGAGCTTCAAAATTCTTTTCTTTTCTCGCTATGATATCGTGTCTCCCAAAGAAAGGTGCTATTGGTAAAGGAAATCCCCATCCCAGAGTAATCAGATAATTACCTCACCGTACTTCTAACTAAATTTCATATTCATGCATCTTAATGAAAATTTGAAACTTTGAGCTTGTTGTGATTGGTTTGAGTTAATATGTCCCCAAGAAAAATCTCAGAAATCAGTCATTTTAATAAGGCCCCTGGAAACTGATTAGCAAATAGATCCACTTGATAGCAATTAGGTAAGGAATTCTATTTGCAATGAAGAACTTTATAATGAGAACCAGTGAGACAGTTTCACATCAACACTACCAAACTCTGACTTCAGTTTTTCTTTACTTAATGATCAGCAATTGCCTAATTAAAATCAACAGATGAAAAATGTTACCCCCAGAAAATGACATTTTTGCCAAATTTTTCCAAATACTTTGAACTTTTGTAGCCCAACTAGAAATAGATGCACTAACTCCTTTCATACTATATAATATGGGGTGGCAATAGGCAAATTGTAACTCCTAAGTTCTGTGGTGACATATTGCATATAAATCTGCACCAAATAATTAGTGAATATAATCACTGATTAAAATCCTCCGAATTCAGCAACTACCACTACTTTTATCACAGTTGAATATTTTTGACATTTAAAATAGTTAGAATGTGTTAATGAGGCTAAATGATATTTAATCCTTCCCTGAACAAAAATATTCAGAAAAGTTGACTAGGTAAATGCCTATTCACATGGAGATTGGAAATAAATATCAAATGTAAGGTATAAATACTAGCAACACAAGGTAAGATGTGTCATGTCTGCACAGTTCAAAAGGGGGTGATGGTCTGTGTGCTGTAGTAATTGGACAAATTAGCACCCACAAGGTTATGAATACAAGACTTGAAATATGAAGAATCTTCTATGGTTTCTTTATTACCTTGGATATAAGTATTATGAACCAAATTATGATAAATATTTATTCTTATAACTTCAACATTTTATAGAAATGAAGCAGACCACACAATCTGACCACCACATTAACTTTATATTAAAAGATATGAAAAAAGTCACTCCAGGAAAAACTACTAAGATAAAGTTGCTTGAAGTAGGAAACCAAATTTGCATCTTAAAATAACAGGAAATAATAGCATATGTTCACGTGTGTTGTGTGTGTGTATCTGTAGGTATCTGTATTTTTATATAAACTTATGGGATACAAATGAGGAGAAACACAGAGGATTATCCACATATAGACATATGTATGTGCCTTTGTGGTTAAACATAACATG
>PVIY010060772.1:0-11490 GCA_004026745.1 Myrmecophaga tridactyla | reverse complement strand
AGCTCCAATTACCCAATATCTTACCCTATTTCTATCTCCTGATGGTCTCTGTTACCAACGACATATTCCAAGTTTATTCACTAATGTCGGTTCATATCAGTGAGACCATACAGTATTTGTCCTTTAGTTTTTGGCTAGTCTCACTCAGCATAATGTTCTCAAGGTCCATCCATGTTGTTACATACTTCATAAGTTTATTGTCTTAAAGCTGCATAATATTCCATCGTATGTATATACCACAGTTTGTTTAGCCACTCGTCTGTTGATGGACATTTTGGCTGTTTCCATCTCCTTGCAATTGGATTATGTTTCTTAATCCATTCTGCCAATCTGTATATTTTAATTGGTAAGTTTAGTCCATTAACATTCAACGTTATTACTGAAAAGGCATTTCTTGATTCCACTATCTTATCTTTTTTATTTTATTTGTAGATCTATATATTCTTTTCCCTCTTTCTCTTTAGGTTCTTTAAATTACCCTTAGTGGTACTCTTAGCTTCTGTTCCCTCCTCCAGACCTAGCTCTTCTGTCTTTTTTTTTTTCAGCTGGCAGAACTCCTTTTAGTATTTCTTATAGGACCGGTCTCTTGTTGACAAATTCTTTCAGGACTTCTTTGTCTGTGAAAGCTTTAATCTCTACCTCAGTTTTAAAGGACAATTTGGCTGGGTACAGAATTCTTGACTGGAAGTCTTTCTCTTTCAGGATCTTGAATATATCATATCACTGCCTTCTCGCCTCCAGGGTGCTAGTTGAGTAGCCTGGATTCAGTCTTATTTGATTTCCCTTGTATGTGGTAGAGTGTTTTTCTCTTGCCACTCTCAGGATTTTCTGCTTCTCTTCAACATTTGACAGACTGATTAGTATGTGCCTTGGGGAAGGCCTATTTGGATTTATTGTTTGGAGTTCTTCAGGTTTCTTTGATTTGTATATTTATGTCCTTTATGAGGGTTGGGAAGTTTTCCCCCATTATCTCCTCAACTACTCTTCTTAGCCTTTTACTTCTCTCTTCTCCTTCTGGGACACTAATGATTCTTATATTTGTGCGCTTTGTTTTGTCTATCATTTCCCTGAGTTCCCATTCAATTTTTTCCATCTTTTTTGCCATTTGCTGTTTTGAGCCTTCAAAGTCAATTATTCTGTCCTCTATATCACTTATTCTTTCTTCTGTCTCTTCTAATCTGGTGTGGTGTGCCTCTAGCATGTTTTTTATTTGGTCAACAGAGTCTTTAATCTCTAATTTCCGCTATTTTGCTATTTATTCTTTCAAATTCCTCCTTGTGCTCTTCTACTGTCTTCTTGATCTCCTTTATGTCATTTGCTATCCCACTTATTTTATTAAGTAGAGATATATGAATATCTGATTAATTGTTCCAACGTCTCTGTCTCCTCTGGTGTTTTAATTTGGTCATTAGGCAGGGCTATATCTGTCTGCATTGTGATATGCTTAGTGATCTTCTGCTGTCTTCATCGCATGTAGGTATCTTTTTTTTTTTTTTAATTTGCATATGGGCAGGAGGCACCAGGGATCGAACTCCAGACCTCCAGCACGGCAGGTCAGAGCTCTGCCTGCTGAGCCACGGCAGCCACCTGCATGTAGGTATCTTGATTGATTTACTTTGGGAGTTGGTTTCTTTCTGTAGTCCAAGGCCTTGTGTCAGTGGGATGGTTGTACAGCAGGGGGAAGGATACAAAGCGGGGCACTCACTGCGGTGATTGTTTCAGGGCAGGTGTAGGCACAGGTTGGGGATATTACATTGATGCTTGTGAACATGGGTGCCCAGTGGCCAGGGAGGACGTAGCTGTGCAGGTACACTGATCTGGGGCATGCTAACCCTGGTGTGCGCTGGCCTAAGGCACGGGGCCCTTTGTGTGCACGCGTAGAGCTGTGGCAGCAGGTCGCCATTATGCCTTCATGGATTGGGGGCAGACGTGACCTGGCTGTGCAGGTTGGCACTTTCTCAGAGCTGGGAAGTGAGGCTGAGGGCACATGCACGGTTCTAGGACTGCTATAACGTGCAGTTCCCAGAGCTGGATGACGTGATTGGGGGCCTGTGAGCACGTGTGGGCCTGGGAGCCTCCATGTATTTTTGTCATTCTATAGGCAATCAACTCACTTCATTTTCTTCTTCCTTTTTTTTCTCCTTTTATTATTAGAGAAGTTGTGGGTGTATAGAACAATCATGAATAAAATACAGGATTCCCATATACCACTCCACTACCAACACTTTACATTAGTATAGAACATTTGTTAGAATTTATGATAGTGCATTTTTATAACTGTATTATTAAAGGTACATGGTTTAACTTAGAGTTCATTGTGTAGTGTAGTTCCATGGATTTTATTTATGAAATTTTTTATTCTGTTACACATATATAATCTAACATTTCCCCTTTTAAGTTATATTCAGATAAATATTTCACTGCTGTTAACTGCACTCACAATGTTATGTTACTATCACCACCATACATCACCAAAACATTTCCATCTTCCCACAGCAACCCTGTATATTTATTTTTTATTTGTTTCTATATTCCTTTAAATTTTAACAAACCATCAAATATATACTAATATCTGTCTGGTTTCATGCTGCTACTTTGTTCTGCAACATTATAATAAAATACAAAGTCAATGTTTTGTTAACATTCATAATCAAGCAATTTTTCTCAATTATTTTGATTTTCGGCAGTTTTCCAAAGCAAGAGAGTTAACACTGTGCTTGACACAATCACTTTAGCACTGCTAAAATTGACTATATAATTATGAGAAATAAAAAATCGTCCTCAACATTTCCTGTTCTGTTAAACAAATATAATGTTTTGCACTTAGTTTAGTATTTAACAATGGATTTTGAACAGTACCTCATAAATATTGGCTAAAAACTATCTGGAATCACCAGCAGTAAATAAGTGTGCTTTTTTTTTTTTAATCAGATAGAAATCTTTTTTTTCCTTTTAATCGAGTACTCAATTCATACCATTTTCTCCCTTGGCTGTTACTCTGGTTAATAGTAAGTCCCCACCTCTCAAGAATGTTGCATCTGTTCGAGCCAAGACAGAACCAGTGTCAACCCAGGTCCCCAATCATAGGTTTCAGAATTACAAAGAACAGTGATAACTAGCCTTTCCTTTCACTTAGACTATGAATCAGAGGGTTGAAATCTCTATTTTCAAATGCAGAAAACCTGGAGTTCAATGCAAAAATGGAAACCAAAATAATCAGGAATGAAGTATATAATAACTTCACAGTACCTCCTTATATACAAAAGGTCAAACAGCTTTTCTTTTTTTGGTATGCTGTATGGAAGGGTCATGTTTCATTATTTTTCCATGTGAGTATCCCGTTATTGCAGCACCATTTGTTGTATTTTTGTTTTTTGTTTGTTTTGCTTATTTGTTTCTGCTTGTTTTTTGGGAAGTGCATAGACTGGGAATCAAAATGGCATTTGACAAGCTGGACTTTTCTATTAGGAATGGCCCCACTCCGGCACTAATTTTTTTTTAATTTTTAAAAATTAAAAAAATATATAACAACATACAAACACGAGCCTTCTTACCATATGATCATTTCATTCTTGATATATAATTAATAATCCACATCATCATCACATAGTTGTATATTCATCACCACTATCATTTCTTAGAACATTTGTATCAATTCAGAAAAAGAAAAAATCTCATACATACCATACCTCTTACCCCTCCCTCTCATTGTCTACTAGTATTTCCATCTACCCAATATATTTTAGCCTTTGTTTCCCCCATCTTTTTCCTATACCCCTTACCACTCCCTTTCATTGATCACTAGCATTTCAATCTACTAAATTTATTTTAACATTTGTTCCCCCTATCATTTATTTATTTTTAATCCATATGTTTTACTCATCTGTCCATACTGCAGACAAAAGGATCATCAGACACAAGGTGATATCTATATGATGCATAAGAATAACCTCCAGGATAACCTCTCGACTCTGTTTGAAATCTCTCAGCCACTGACACTTTATTTTGTCTCATTTCTCTCTTCCCTCTTTCGGTCGAGAAGGTTTTCTCAATCCCTTGATGCTGAGCCCCAACTCATTCTAGGATTTCTGTCCCACGTTGCCATGAAGGTCCACACCCCTGGGAGTCATGTCCCACGTAGAGGGGGAGGGCAGTGAGTTTGCTCGTTGTGTTGGCTGCCACTCCAGCATTTTTAAAGGAAGATGTTATTGTTTCCTGAAAAAATGTGCTAAAAGGGATATAATTGGTCAGAATAAACCAACTCATGCACAAGTAACACTCCTGTGTAATGATTTTTTGTTGCTGACGATATTTAGCACATTATTTCAAAGTTGCAAAATTCAGGATAATCTGAGAAAAGAGAATTCAAAAGTGGCACCTATATTTGCTAATAGGTTTACATGGGACAAACATGCATAAAACCTTGATCATCAAAATAAGTTACTTTCTATATCACAGTGCATGGAACAACAGAAGGAAAGACACTTTCTTGGTGAGCAACTGAGAAAGAAAGTTTTTCATTCTCACCTATTTGCAAAAGGTCCATCTCAAACTTAAACAGAAGGACAGGAGCCCAGGGCCTCATGCCTTCATTAACTTGACCCCTCCTCTTCTTTGGTTGTGGTGGCCCCAGTGGGAGCTGGTTCCTCTACACCTGCTGGCTTCTTCTCTTCCTTCTCCTCCTCTTCCTCCTTCTGGGGATAGAGGTCCAGGTATTGCTGCATGCATTCCTGCATGGCCTGGAACTGGTCTACACAATCTGACTCCTTGATATCCTTCGTGCTGTAGTGGAAGCAGGGAAAGGCTGACTTCAACTGTTCCCCACACGGGCCAGGGTCCACTGGCCATGCCCCCAAGGCACAGGCACTTCCAGTTAACGTATCAATCCACGTGGATCACTGGGGTCACCAGCCATCAGCTCTGTGCTGCTTGAAGTTTCAAGGTCTTCTTTGGTCACAAATATGATTCGATCCTTTCCTTCTTGCTGGGAATAGGCCATCATTGCAGTCCAGCACTCAGACCCTGCAGCAGCAGCGATGGTGGTGGCTGCTCCAAGCTAAAACTTCTCCTCAAGCTGAGCATATGGATCTGAAGCCCCTGAGTAAGTGTTCTTATTTCTCCACATCCTCTCCAACAAGGGTAGTTGCCCTGTTTGTCTAATAGTGGCCGTTCTGGTAAGTGTGAAATGATACCTTATTGTAGTTTTGATTTGCATTTCTCTAGTAGCTAGTGAAGATGGGCATCTTTTCATGTACTTTTTAGCCATTTGTAGCTCCTCTTTGGAAAAATGCTTGTTCATAGCTCTTGCCCATTTGTTAATTGGATTGTCTTTTTATTGCTGAGTTGTAGGCTTTCTTTATATATTTTAGATATCAAACCTTTATCAGGTATCTGGTTTCCAAATATTTTCTCTCAGTGAGCTGGCTGCATTTTGACAGAGTCCTTTGAAAGATAGAAGCATTAGATTTTGAGGAGGTCCCTTTTATCTACTTTTATCTTTTGTTGCTTGTACTTTGGGTATGAGGTTTAAGAAACCACCGCCTATCACTAGATCTTGAAGATGCTTCCCTACATTCTCTTCTATGATTTTCATAGTACCGGTTCTTATATTTAGATCTTTGATCTATGTTGAGTTAATATTTGTATAGGGTGTGAGATACAGGGTGTAGTTCTCCCAGCTCCATTTATTGAAGAGACTGTTCTGTCCCATTTGAGTGGACTTCGAAGCCTTGTCAAAAATCAACTGACCATAAACCTGAGGATCAATTTCTGAACTCTCAATTAAATTCCATTAGTCAGTATGTCTATCTCTATGCCAGTACCATACAGTATTTTGACCACTGCAGCCTTATAATACGTTTTAAAGTAAGGAAGCATGAGTCCTCCAATTTCATTCTACTTTTTCAAGATGTTTTTAATCTATTCAAAGCCCCTTATCCTTCTAAATAAATTTGATAATGAGCTTTTCCATTTCTGCAAAAAAAAAGGCTCTTGGTAGATCAATTTGGAAAGACTGACATCTTAATGACTTTTAGCCTTCCAGTCCTTCCATTTATTTGGGCCTTCTTTGACTTCTTTTAGCAATGTTTTATAGTTGTTTTTTTTTTAATATAGGTCCTTTATATCCTTGGTTAAGTTTATTCCTAGATACTTCATTCTTTTAGTTATTTTGTAAATGGATTTTTTTTCTTGATTTCCTCCTTGGATCACTCATTACAGGGTATAGGAACATTATCATTCTTTCCATGTTTATTTTGATTCCTGCCACTTTGCTGAACTTGTTTATTAGTGCTAGTAGCTTTGTTTTATATTGTTCAGGATTTTCTAAATATAGGCTCATGGTCAACTGCAAATAA
Source organism: Myrmecophaga tridactyla (assembly GCA_004026745.1). NCBI lineage: Eukaryota > Metazoa > Chordata > Mammalia > Pilosa > Myrmecophagidae > Myrmecophaga > Myrmecophaga tridactyla. Next base: position 5,134 of record PVIY010060772.1, on the reverse strand, counting down.
AGTTTAACTTCTTCCTTCCCGATTTGGATGTCTTTTATTTCTTTTTCTTGTCAAACTGTTCTAGCTAGAACTTCTAGCACAATGCTGAATAACAGTGACGACAGTGGGCATCCTCTTGTTCCTGATCTTAGAAGGAAAGGTTTCAATCTCTCATCGAGTACGATGTTAGCTGTGAGTTTTCATATATGCCTTTAATCATGTTGAGAAATTTTCCATCAAGTCCTATCTCTTGAAGAGTTTTTATCAAGAAAGGATGCTGGATTTTGTCAAATGCCTTCTCTGCGTCAATAGAGATGACTGTATGTGTTTTTTCTTTCGATTTGTTAATGGTGTATTACATTTATTGATTTTCTTATGTTTAACCACCCTTGCATTCCTGCAATAAAACCCACTTGGTTATGGGCATAATTCTTTTAATGTGCTGTGGGATTCAATTTGCAAGTATTTTGCATCTATATTCATTGAAGAGATTGGTCTGTAATTTTCTTTTCTTGTAGTATCTTTATCAGGCTTTCGTTATTAGGGTGATGTTGGCTTCACAGAATAAGCTAGGTAGTGTTCCCTCCTCCTCAATTTTTTAGAAGAGTTTCAGGATCGGTATTAATTCTTCTTGTAATAATATGCAGAATTCACCTGTGATGCCACCTGGTCATGGGTTTTTCTTTATTGGGAAATTTTTGATGACCAATTCAATCTCTTCACTTGCGATTAGTTTGTTGAGACCTTCTATTTCTTCTTGAAACAGAGTAGATTATTTGTGTGTTTCTAGAAAATTGTCCATTTCATCTGTGTTGTCTAATTTGTTGACACACAGTAGTTCAGAGGATCCTCTTATGGTCTCTTTTATTTCTACATACTTGTGAATTTTCACTTTCTCACTGTTACTGATTTCTAGCTTAATCCCGTTGTGGTTGGAGAATATACCTTGTATGATTTTAGTATTTTTTAGTTTATTGAGACTTGTTTTGTTACCCAACATATGGGCTATACTGAAGAATAAACCATGTGCACTTGGGAAAAATGTGCATTGTGTTTCTGCTGGGTACAGGGTTAAGTCTAGTTGGTTTAGTGTATCATTCAAGTCCTGTACTTCCTTGTTGATCTTCTGACTAGATGTTCTATCCATTATTGACAGTGGTATGTTAAAGTCTCCTACTATTAATGTAGAACTGTCAATTTCTCCCTTCAAATCTGTCAGTATCACTTCATATATTTTGGGGCTCTGCGTTAGGTATATACCTATTTACAACTATTGCATCCTTCTGTTGAATTATTCCTTTTCACTATGTAATGAACATCTTTGTCCCTCATAACTGTTTTTTATATAAAGTCTATTTTATCCGATATTGTGTTGGTTTGAAAGGATGTATGGACCCTAGAAAAGCAAGGTTTTAATCAAAATCCCATTTCGTAAAGGCGGAATAATCCTATTCAATACTGTATGTTTGAAACTATAATCAGATCATCTCCCTGGAGATGTGATTTAATCAAGAGTGGCTGTTAAGCTGGATTAGGTGATGACATGTCTCCACCCATTTGCATGGGTCTTGATAAGTGTCTGGAGTCCTATAAAAGAGGAAACATTTTGGAGAATAAAGGAGATTCAGAGAGAGCAGAGAATTCTGCAGCACCACGAAGCACAGAGTCCATCAGCCAGCGCTTTGGAGATGAAGAAGGAAAATCCCTCCCTGGGAGCTTCATGAAACAGGAAGCCAGGAGAGAAAAATAGCAGATGATGCTGTGCTCACCATCTGCCCTTCCAAGCGAGGGAGAAACCATGACTGTGTTGACCATGTGCCTTCTTGGATAAGAGAGAAACCCTGAACTTCATCAGCCTTCTTGAACCAAGATATCTTTCCCTGGATGCCTCTGCTTGGACATCTCTATAGACTCATTTTAACTGGGACATTTTCTCGGCCTTAGAACTGTAAACTAGCAACTCACTAAATTCCTCTTTTTAAAAGTCATCCCATTTCTGGTATATTGCATTCTGGCAGCTAGCAAACTAGAACAGATTTTAATACATTAGTACAAGTATATACTTGCATGGTATATATTTTTTCATCTTTTTACCATCAACCTACTTATATTTTTTACTTGAAGGTGAGTTTCTCAGACACCATATAGCTGTGTCATGCTTTTTTAATCCATTCTTCCAATCTCTGCCTTTTGACTGAAGAGTTTACATTTGAAGTCATTAATGATAATACAGGTCTTTCTTCTACCATTTTGCTATTTAGCCTTTATAATTCTTACACCTTGCTTTTCCCTCTTGTGTTGTATTATACTGAGTGACTTCTCGTTTTTATCTGGATATATTTTTCATCCACGTTACCACAGGGTTAACATTTAACATTCTAAATATATAACAATCATATTTGGCTTAATACCAACTTAACTTCAATAGCAGGCACGTATACTCTGCCTATTCCCCTCTGTCCCCCACCACTTTTTGTATTTCTTGTTACTTATATCTCTGCACATTGTTTGTTCAAAAACAGATTTATCATTACTTTTTATGCATTTGTATTTTAGCACCTATAGGAAGTAAGAAGTGGAGTTACAAAACAAACAATACAATACAGTAATACTAGCATTTATATAATTATCCAAATGGTTACCTGTACTTCAGGTCTTTATATACACTACTTTAAACAAAAGCGATGTCCTTTTGTTTCAGTCTGAAGAATTCCCTTTGGCATTACTAATAGGGCAGGTCTAGTGGTGATGTACTCCCTCAGCCTTTGTTAATCTGAGAATGTCAATCTTTCCCTCATTTTTTAAAAGAAAGTCTCGTTGGATATAAAATCTTGGCTGGTGGTTGTTTTCCTTCAGCACTTGAAGTATTTCAACTCATTGCCTTCTTACCTCCATGGATTTGGATGGGAAATTAGTACTCAATCTAATTAGAACTCCTTTATATGTAACATGTTGCTTTTCTCTTTCAGCTTTCAGAATTTTCTCCTTGTCTTTTGTACTTGATAGTGTAATCAATATATGACAGGGTGTATTTTTGGCATTTGGTTCTCTGAGTTTCTTGGATGTGCATACCCATGTCTTTTGCTGAGTTTGGCAAATTTTCTGTCATTACTTCTGCGTCTATTCCTTCTGTCCCTTTCTCTCTTTCTTCTCCTTCTAGACCCTGATAATGTGTATAATGGTGTGCTTGATGATATCTCATAGCTGTCTTCGGCTATGTTCACTTTTAATATTTCTTTTTTCCCTCTGTTCCTCAGTCAGACTCATTTCAAATGTCATGTCTTCATGTTCACTGATTCTTTATTCTCAGCTCCAATCTGCTTTTGAAACCCTCCTGGGCATTTTTCATTTCAGTTTCTGTGTTTTTCAATTCCAGGAGTTCTATATGGTTCCTTTCTAAAATTTCTATCTTTTTACTTAAATTGTCAAATTGTTCATTTACTGTTTTCCTGATATTCTTTAGTTCTTTCTCTGTACATTCCTTCATCAACTTGAGCATTTTTAAGATTTTTTAAAAGGCTTTGTCTGGCACCTTCCTCACCAAAAGGGGGGAAATAAATGTAACCAAATAAGGCATGGGTGGCTAAGAGAGTCCAAATAGAGTTTAGAGACTATTCTGTAGGCTATTCTTATGCAAACTTTAACTAGATGTTGCTAATTATCATGTTTTGCCAACCTCCAACCAAACACCATTCCTGTTAATTCTAAAGAACACCAAGAGCTCTATCTGAGATTCTACAAATACTAAAATTACTTTCCAGAAACCTACAACCTCCAAATGGGTTCCCAGGCCAGATAAATCCTGAAACCCAGAGAGCCAGCCTCTCTAAGAACACCAACTAGTTCTATGCCCCATCCCATACTGTCGCCACCCCTTTTCAACACGAAAAGGTTAGAAAAGGCACAGCCCAAATATACCTAAAGATTGAGAGAAGGATCAAAGGAGTAGGGGGAGTTATAACAGAGAATATAGGATTTATCAAATGAATATGACTGCTGAAGCATTATATTGATATTTCTTTTGGTCTCCAGTATCTAGGAGTAGCTAGAAGGAAAAACCTAAAATTGTGGAACAGTAACCCATACTAAACTCTGAAATCTGTTCTATAACTACTTGTTACAATGTTCTTTCAAATTTATTGCTTTTTTGTATATGATACATTTCATAATAGAAAATGTTTAAAAAATAAAAGGCTTTGTTTGGTATGTCCACTTTCTTGTCTTCCTCACTGGTGTTTTCTGTATTTTTAACCTCCTTCTTTGGTTGGGCAATCATTTCCTGTATCTTTGTTTGTCTTTACTCTTTTGTTGCACACTGTAGATTTTAATATTTAAAAATGTTAACTCTGGCATTTACTCCTGGAGATGTATGTTTCTTGGTTTTGTAACCAGCTGGTGATTAGACAGAGATTTTCTTGAGCTTCCGCCCTCCTATCAGGAAGGTCTGCCCAAAACAAATGCAGTATGGAGGGTTTTCCCTTTCTTTTTGGGCCTCTGTCTTCTCCTGGGCTTTTGCTTGTTAACTGCTCCCCTGTTTACAGGAGTTGGTTGTTCCTTCTGTTTCCCAGGAGACAGACCTCTTGCTCCCAGGTATTTGATACAGGCAGAATTTCGTCCCAGACTATCTACCTCTATGCAGTTTTTTCATATTCAATGCCTCATGCTGCTTTTGCCTGGAGGGCAAATTCTGGGAGAAGGGTCACTGTGGAGAGGACTTTCCCCAGTCTTTCCCAGACAAACACAAAGAGGGCACAGACTGGCTCCAAAGAGCCCTGGGGAGAAGATCATGAAGGGCGTCAAAAGCTTCTCCAAAAGCTCCCTAAAGCTGAGCTTTCCTGGCCTGCCCAGCAAATGCAGTTCTTCAACTGGTCCCTGCAGCCTGGCGGAAGCCTTGCATCTTTAAATCTCCACTGCCTCTGCCCTTGTCTGGGAAAAGCTGAAACAATGGCTACCCTTAGAAATGGGAACCAGCAATACAAATTCAATAAGCAAAAGCCATGATTAGTGATTGGCTTTGCCCACTGCTGTTCTTGGGACGAGAATTTTTACGCCCCTTTCTGGGAGGACTGAATCCTGGAGCTCCCTACTCTGCTATCTCCCTAGAAATTTCTTCCCCACTTCTTTCTTTTTTTTTTTTTGTTTGTTTTTTTTTTAA